>SKCR01031929.1:0-254548 GCA_019454045.1 Zanthoxylum bungeanum | reverse complement strand
AGTTGACATAGTCAGCATACCAAGGTACATCATGTTGTTTCATGGAAAAAAGTTGTTCATCTGGAAAAGTTTATTTGATTGTCAATTCCTTACCAGCTGTTTCTCCTTTCTCCAGCCTCGATAGATGATTTGCCACTTGATTTTCTGTCTCTTTCCTGTCTCTGATCTCCACGAAAATTTCTTGAAGAAGAAGTATCCAACAGATTAATCTGGGTTTGGCATCTTTTTTCGCGATTAGAAATTTGATTGCTGAATGATCTGTGTAGACCACCACTTTGGGACCCTGCAGATAAGAGCGGAATTTGTCAAAAGCGAACACAACTGCAAGCAACTCATTTTCAGTGGTTGTGTAGTTGAGTTGAGCTTCATTCAGAGTTCTACTAGAGTAGTAAATGGTGTGGAAAATATGTGCTTTGCGTTGTCCCAAAACTGCACCTATAGTAAAATCACTAGCATCGCACATCACCTCAAATGGAATGGTCCAGTCTTGTGCTACTGTGATGGGAGCAGAAACCAGCTTCTGTTTTAGGATCTGAAAAGCTTCATGGCATTCTTTGGTAAAGTTGAAAGGCACATCCTTCTCCAGAAGATTGCATAGAGGTTTAGCAATCTTGGAAAAGTCTTTGATAAATCTCCTGTAAAAGCCAGCATGTCCGAGAAAACTCTGAATCCCTTTGACAGATATTGGTGGAGGTAATTTTTCAATTGTTTCAATATTTTCTTTGTCTACCTCGATTCCCTTTTGTGAGATTCGATGTCCAAGGACGATGCCTTCCTGCACCATGAAGTGGTATTTCTCCCAATTAAGTACCAGGTTTGTATATTCGCACCTTTGTAACACATGTTCCAGATTTTGCAAGCAATGTTCAAAAGAGTCTCCAAACACAGAGAAGTTATCCATAAAGACCTCCATACTCTGCTCCAGCATGTCTGAGAAGATAGCCATCATGCAACGCTGAAATGTGGCAGGAGCATTACATAATCCAAATGGCATCTTGCGGAAAGCAAAAGTACCATACAGACATGTGAAATTGGTTTTCTCCTGATCTTCTGGGGCGATGGAAATCTGATTGTACCCTGAATATCCGTCCAGAAAGCAATAATACTCATGTCCCGCCAGTCAGTCTAGCATTTGATCAATGAATGGCAGCGGAAAATGGTCATTCCTTGTTGCTTTGTTCAGCTTCCGGTAGTCCATGCATACTCTTCATTCAGTCACTGTTCTTGTTGGAATCATCTTGTTCTTTTCATTTGTGATTACAGTAATTCCTCATCTCTTTGGCACACACTACATAGGACTCACCCAACTGCTGTCTGAGATGGGGTAAATGATGTCAGCATTCAACCATTTGATGATTTCTTTCTTCATGACTTCCTTCATGATTGGATTGAGTCTCCGTTGATGCTCCACTGTGGGTTTGTAATCATCATTCATCAGAATCTTGTGCATGCAAAATGATGGACTAATGCCTCGAATGTCTGCTATAGTCCAGCCAATAGCTTTCTTGTGCTCTCGTAACACTCTCATCAACTTTTCTTCATGTTCCAATGTTAGCGAAGAAGAAATAATCACAGGTAATTCATAAGAGTTTCCCAAGAATACATACATGAGATGGCTCGGAAGTAACTTCAGCTCCAACTATGGTGGTTCTTGAATCGAAGGTTTGATTCGGTCTTTCTTCGGTAGTTCCAGACTTTCCACTTGTGTTTCAATTTGAATCAGAATGGCTTGTCAAGATAGTTGATACATTCCAGAATTTCAGAATCTAGCTCGCTGTCAGTCATGTTGGTGATGCAAGCTTCAAGTTTTTCCGAGAGAATTGTATCAGTTTCCTGGACGATACTATCAACAACATCAATTCTGAAACATTCTTCCTCTTTTTCATCACTCGGGAATTTCATGCCTTTGAAAACATTGAAGGTAACTTCTTGGTCTTGAAATTTCATTGTTAGTTCTCCTTTTTATACATCAATAACAGTTCTACATGTAGCCAAAAATGGTTTCCCAAGGATGATAGACACGTCTTTGTCTTCCTCCATGTCAAGGATGATGAAATCTGCTGGGAGAATGAGTTTGTCAACTTTGACCAGCATATCTTCAACGACTCCTCTCGGAAATGCGAGCGTTCGATCAGCAAGTTACAGAGAGACTGAGGTGGGCATTGCTTCTCCAATTTGCAGTTTCCTGTAAATAGAAAAAGGTATTAAACTAACATATGCACCTAAATCACATAAAGCTTTACTGATATAATGTTCTCCAATGGTGTATGGAACAGTAAAACTGCCAGGATCTTTCAACTTCGGGGGAAGTTTCCTCTGAATGATGGCACTGCATTCTTCTATCAATGCAACTGTCTCGTAATCTCCCAATCTCCATTTTCATGAAAGAATATCTTTCATGAATTTGACATAGCTGGGCATTTCTTCCAATGCTTGTGCAAATGGAATGTTGATGTGCAATTTTTTGAAGACTTCTAAGAATCGAGCAAATTGTTTATCCAACTTATTTTTCTGAAGTCGCTATGGAAAAGGTGGAGGTTAAGTGATTTGATCTTTTTCCTTTGCTTCTTTTTCCTCCATCTGTTGCTCTGCTTCTTTTTGAACTTCTTCAATGGATGCTTTGATTCCAACATCTTTGTTGATTTCAGTACCGCTTTTCAAGGTAATAGCTTGACATTGCTCCGGTTCCTTGGATTTGGTTATGTGTTGTTGGGAAGATTTACCGACGATCTGTAACTCTGAACATTGGCTAGTTGTCCAATTTGATTCTCCAACGCCTTGATAGAGGTAGATTGGCTTTGAAACATAGCATCATATGTTGCTTGTTGCTTTTTGAACATCTCTGTAATCTATTCTTTCATTTCTGGTTCTTTTTCAAACTCATGGCCTTTGTTTTGTTGATGGAATCCATATGGTGGATTGTTCTTTTGCCCTGAATTGTTGCTCCATGAAAAATTAGGATGATTCCTCCACCCTGGATTATAGGTGTTGGAATATGGATTGTTCACATGCCTGTTGAAATTGTTGACATAGTTCACCATCTCTTATTGTTGATTTAGCTCTAGTCCTCCTCCATAAGGTGAACTTGTGGCTCCAGCAATGTTTACAACTTGCGCGCTGAGTGTTTCCAGGCATTTGCACATCTGATCCAACTTAGTATTCACTGCTGAGTTGGCTCCAACTTCATAAATTCTTGCAATTCGTTGAATTATGCTTCTTTCTGTTGGCCACAAAGAATTGTTGTTAGCCATTTCTTCGATTAAGTCCCAGGCTTGATCTTATACAGGAAATGAGGCCGTCAACCACCAGAATGGTTCTGTCTCGAATGGGAATTGGTGGTCCAACCTCCAAAGGTTCAGGTTCCATATTGATGATTGCTTCTTGGCCTTCTCGTTTTTCCCTTCTCAACTGTCTGATAGTTATTTCAATATCTGGGTCAAGCGGTCGGATTTCAAAGCTTCTGGTTCGTCTCATGTAGTGTCTGAGAACCTGAAACACAAGAAAACAAAAACAATAAGTAAAAAGAAATTAGATACAAGTAAAGGTATCTAACCTCAAAACTAATAGTGAAAGATAAATAAGTCCCTGGTAATGGCGCCAAAAACTTGACCGGCGTTATCACACGTATATAACGCAAGCGCACGTATCGTTCAAGTAGTATAAAAAGTATCGATCCCACGAGGACTTAATACCTAAGCTATTAAATTTGTGAAGTCAAATGTTTACAAGTATTCAAAGGATTGGTTGTTTTGATTTGAATGGTGATTTTAAATTTTTAAAACAAGTAAATAAAACTACGCGAAAGTAGATTTAGGAAAATTCAAATTTATAAAACTATTCAGGGTTGTGAATTTTTCCAATATCTTTTAAAAGATGAAGTGGTTATTTCAAGTTTGTGCAATATATTGGTTTACTAACCTGGAACACGAAAATATGTAACAACCTCTTCCGATGGTCAGTTACAAATACCCAGTGTAACCCAATTAATCATATTCCTATGTCAACCAAGTTACCTGAATTCATTAAGATTAAGTTTCAATTATGGTTACCCCCGCCCGACAGGTTCCTATCATGTAAGGAAATCTATTAAAGGGTTATCTATCCTCAAAGAATATCGTGGGCTATTAAGTCTAAGGCTGAAACCTAAAATTCATTTGTCAAGTTTATTTTAAGTTTACCAAATCAATCTTATTAGTGGCCAGTTAACAAGAAGCATTAAGCTTAAGACTTAATAAGTAAACCTTTAAATTACCCAAACTATAAAATAACCATTTATAAACCGGTGATATTGGAATTCATCACAACCCCAAATAATGGACTTAGTTACGACACATATATAAGGCTAATAAAAGCTTAAATAAAATAAAAGACATAAAGTAAATGCTGGAAATTAAATAAAGTAAATGCTGGACATTAAAAATGTAAAAGTACAATAAAAGAAAATGATGTGGTTAGAGGATCCACTTTTAATATTTCAAAATTAGAAATATCCCTTATTCTCAATGTTTACAGATTAACTAACCAGACCATAAAGGCGGTAATTTCATTTGTCTCAATTAAATCCAATTGACCATATAGGCGGTAACAAGGTTATTACCTAAACCGACCATATAAGCGGACACTACATCTGAAATGAAAAACCGACCATATAGGCGGTAAATAAGGTTGTCACCTAAACCGGTCATATAGACGGTAACTAATTAATCCAAATTTTAATTAAAATAAGGGAGATTAATCTAATTTATTATATTAAAGTCTTACTTCTTCACCCCAGCAAAATGAGATTACATGTTCATGTTGTAAATGAAAACACATAAAATTTTATTAATTAAATAAAAATAAAATACAAGAAAACTTAAATAAATATACAAGACACTTTCCTTTAGGTTTTCATGGAGAAATTCTTCCAAAGAAAGCATGGAAAATTTACAAAGTTAAGCTTGATATTTATAGGAAAATCTAAAGACTTCCACCAATTTCTCCACAAATTGCTCCACCAAACATGACATCAAACATGACACCAAACATGACACCAAATATGGCACCAAACATGCAAGCATATTTGGTGGAAGTTTGACAATTTTTATATTTTTATTTTATGTATTTTATTTTATATTTTGAAAATGACTATAGTAATTACACAAAATACACTAGATTATTCATCAATTTCGGTCATGGAAACTTCAGAATTTGAAATTAGTTTGTTCTTCAAAGTTGTAGATATTTGAGTCTTCTTTAATCTGAAACTTGAATCAGCTCAATCAGATGTCAGATGAAAATTTTATGGCCAAAATACCAAACTTGCGCAAAACTAGAATTTAGGACTGCACTTCGTGATGCGTATAGTAAATTTCCATTAAGTTTCGATACTTTATTTATCTACAAAACACATCAAAACGTTCATCAAACCCGGGAAACTAAACAAAATGTTAGGTAAAATGGGCGGTAAATATTGATATATTTTTCGCTCATCAATAAACATATTATAACCACATTCTCCCAGTGTTGAAAACATATTATCTTGAGCTTAAACACATTCTTAGTTTTTCAACCTTCTTGATTTCACCTTGAAGACTTTTTTATTCTTATGTCTTCGCCGCTTTGGTGAGATTCGTCTTTGTTAAACCATCAACACAACAAACTCAATTTTCTAAACCTTCAGAGTTCTCAAGGAGGAAGATTGGTGGTCAGAGTCTCGGCGTTCAGAGTTTGCAGAGTTGATTCGCTCAGAGACTTCAGAGGTTTTGAAGAAAACTGTGGGATACGCGCTCAAGGAGTTCTTCGAGTTCTTGCAGTATAGAGGTACTAGAGTCGGTGTAGTTGCCACCATATGTCTTTTACCATCGCTGTAAGTATTTATTTGTTATAGTGGATTCTGAGCTGGTAGCCGAGATACATGTAGTAGTCTTTTACTCGCACGAGTTTTTCACTTCGTCACCAAAATTATTGTGTTGATTTTGTGTGGTTAAATTATTTTTTGGATTTTTATTTTTGCATTATATTATATTTGCTTAGAATTAAGGTTGCTTATTGAGACTCCATAGACACATTAATTAGGACTTGTCTTAGTTAATTGTGATTAATTCTGCATAGGGTCAGAACCTTATGACTAAAATTGAATTTTCAGAAGATTCACTACGACGCTCGGCTTGACTCGACTCGACTACATCCCTAAGTGTTCCTGCTAAATATAAAAAATAAACCAAAATTTTAAAAATAAAATTGAGATATTCAAACCCATAGACTCCAATTTGTTTTTTGAAATATTGTATAAGAATATGATATAGTTAGTTTTTGTTAAAGTTTATTACGACTGTAGAAGAAGAGCTTCTCCCATGCATGATGCAAGAGATGACATTTTTTCTCTATCCTATTTTGAATTTTTGATATCACCTCATGACCTCAATCTTATTATTTTATGTGATGATATTAGCACATTTGTTATAATCTGATTTTTTTTTTCTTTTTTGCTTTTTAAATTACATTATAATTATGATCTTTTTATATTAGTTTTGTAATTGGTAGAAAATCAACCACGCTAATGCATATGTGATTCGGCAAAGAGGTTTTTTTGGATGGTTCTCAAGAATTTGAATTACTCCAACTTTAAAAATTGAACTTTGATATTTTTATATTAATTTTGGTGTATCTATTATTTTTGTTAAAACATTTGTATGACTTATATGTATAAGTTGATTTTATGGGCTTAAAAAGTCAAATTATTAGAATTAATTATACATCTATTGAATTCTCAATCAGTTGGAGGATTTATCATTTCAATTATAATTTTATTATGTAATCGAGATTTACCAATTTCAAATTCTGATTGAGACTTAAGATCTTTTTTAAAACATAAATTGAAACACATTATAAATTCGAAACAAAAATTATCAGAGTCCCAATTAATTTTTCAATAAGGATAAAAATCATCTAAAATTTTTATTAAAATTTTTTAATCTGAAAAATTAAATTATCCATTGTTTAGTCTGGGAATCAGTCAAATAAAGACAAGACATGAGGAGAAAGCTAATTGGACAATGTCACTGTTGAGAAGTAAACATTCTCATCAATCTAACTGACCTTTTCGTTAGATACGTGTCAGTAATAACTAACAACAGAATCATCACACCACTCTGACGGTAGTATCTTACCGTCCATAATCAACGCTCATGATCTTGCCACCTCACCATTGAAAACCACAGTAATTCTTTGATGCAACAGATGTATGGGTGACGTAATACTACCAATGAATTAGAAAATGATATGTATAATTTAATACTTATTTTTTAGTGGTTACCTTTATTGCATGATAGATTTTCTCCGAATAAGGAGCGAGGAATTTCTGTGATTTTGAAGAATCTAGCTGGTTAAAAAACCGAGCTAGGGTTTTTATCTAGTGCTTTTCTTCGTTGAAAATTGGGATTATCTGTGCCGTTGGATCTTTTTTATTTTTTTTTTGTTTCTGATGATCGGAGCTTTTTAATTTTTGAAAGCTTGAATTGTTGAGTGAGTTTGGGAGATCATGATGATCTCGTTGCAGAACGGAGTATCTAGGGCTCCGTTAGTCTCGGATCGTGCCGGAGAAGGCATATATGCGACTGGGAACCAGGAGCCGGCATCGTCGCTGAGCCTCGTCTCGTCGTTCAAGGGACATGGTTCGCATGAAGGTTTGTTTCTTGATTTAACTTTTTTGTTAACAGTTTTTGAAACTTATAGGGTTTTAAATCGTTTGAGAATATTTTGTTTTACTGTGCAATATCGTGAGCAATTTTGGTTTGATTAATCAATAATTCATATTTTAGATCTGTGTTTGTTTTGAGAGAATGATATTTTTATTTTTTAATCGAAAGTGTTTTTGGTATATTTTGTTTAAGCAAACTTTCAGATAGTAACAAAACAATTATTTCTTTCAAGAAATATTTCCACTGTTTATAAACCATCGCAGGGTTTGTAGGGAAAATTTCTCTCAAGATACAATGAATTGTGTTTTTATTCGATATGTGATTATATCAAGAACAACTAAGAACACTCTTTTGATTTTGATTGTTGTGATACAAAGAAAAAAGAAGAAGCATTGATTAAAGTTATATTTAACACAAACATATAGGTATTTATAGGAAAAATAATAGTTATAAGTAGGAATGGCAATGGTCGGGTATGATATGGGGATAGCAATACTCGTATCCGACCCGTCCAATCTACAGGTATAGAAAATTCTCTCCTTACCCGCCCCTAACATACCATACCCCCATCTCCACGGGAATTTTGCCATCCTTACTCCCTAGTTATCTGTGATAAGGCACTTTTTAACATTTTGTAATGATTTCTTTCACCAAAAGGCACTTGCTCACTGCATAATAGATTTATGAAAATCGCGAGCTCGTTCGAACAAATTATTTCTCGTTCGAATGAACCTATTGAATTGCAGACGTGAAAGGTTTGGATTGATCGTTTGAACGACATATAGCCCATTCAAATGAGCTCTGTTTGAATGACTTCAAATGAGAACGACTCTAGAAGTCTTTGGAGGAGTCGTTTGATCGGCTTGAAAGCCTGCTTGAACGACATCCTTTCGAACGACCACGGTTTCATTCGAACGCCTATCTGATGCAGATTTTAATATACTTATACAGTTCGAACGCTGATCCATCAGCATAAACTGGTATTTGAAAACAATATTTAGAAAAATTCCAACATATCGTGTGGTTATTGTAAGAGCAGTGAGCGATTATTCAAAATTATCTCATTTTCTTTTTAATTTCAGGTTCTGTTTTGCATAAATTTTAGTTTTAATTTCTTTGTACTGAAAGAGCCCAACTTGCACAGATACTAATCTTTTTCTCTAGGAAAAAAATAATGAAGTTATGTATACAGCAATTTTATTAATTGATTTTGTACCAACTTGGTGTTCTTGAACTGAATCTTAGGTATTTGTCATTTAAGGGCATATATCAAAATTTATAATGATTCTGACTGTTTGACAACTCAAATTCTTCGATTTTTTGACTTGTTTTTATTTATTTATTTATTTTTTTTATTTTTTGGTGTAGATGAAGACATGCACATGGCACTTGCTTATCAGATGTATAAGTCTGGCAACTATAAACAGGCAATAGGGCATAGCAACTCTGTATATGAGAGAAATCCACTACGCACAGACAATCTTCTTCTTTTGGGTGCAATTTATTATCAGGTTGAATCTATTTCAGTGCCTTCTTCTTTTATTCCCTTGGTGCATCCTATACAATTAAGCTAGTATTGCTAATAACATTTTCATTTAATTAATTGGAGTCCTGGCTTATTTCTACTCCTTTGCAGTTGCATGATTATGATATGTGCATTGCCAGAAATGAAGAAGCTCTCCGACTTGAACCACGCTTTGCTGAGTGCTATGGAAACATGGCAAACGCTTGGAAGGTAATTACTGCTACCCAATTTCGTGTCTTTTGAGACTTTGATTAAAGTGGTCTAGCTCATAGTGCTAACTACTCAATGTTAATTTTGTTCCTTTCAGGAAAAAGGTGATATTGATCTTGCCATTCGCTATTATCTGGTTGCCATTGAGGTTTGTGCACTTCTGTAAACTTTTCCCTCCCTCTTAGATATTTCTTTCTTCTCTGATACACTATTATTTTTTTAATACTCTTTTCCTTTCCTCTGTGGTTATTCTGCCTTGTTTCTCGAAATTGGTGTTTGTAATCCTCTTTATTCCATGTCGGTGGTTGTATATTCTATGTTTCGCCTTAATAATAGGCTTTGCTAATATAGAGAAATATGTTTGCTCATGACAAATATGAAGCAAGGAAGCATGGTTAGATTTTCTATTGCTATGTGGTGGTTTGTTTCGTAAAATTAAGCTCATAATCTACGGTCATCTAAGTGAAAGAGAACCATTAATGGCATAGAGGTTGAGCCACAGTTATATATGATACTTTCATTTGCTGCTCAGTATTGCAAGATATATAGTTGTCTGTCGATTCTGTTATCATTTTGGTTATGCAAAGATTGTGTACATAGGAGGTAACTTGAAGATGTTACATTGGATATATTCATAATACTTGGCAGATCCAAGTGTTATTTCATGGAGGTCGAATACTTGTATTATTTTGGGTAATTGCAAATTTGCCAAGAGATTAAAAACTAAGCATAGTGAGGTGCACTCTCAGCTAATACATGGAGCCTCCTTAAGATTATCTGAAGATGCTTCTCAATTGTAGTTGATGGTGCTCAATTTTTTTGCTATAATATGCTTCTGGATCCGTTGAGCCTTTTTTTTTTTTTTTTAATTGGTATCTTTGTATTTCTCTCTCTGTGAATTCCCTTTCATCGTATGCTTGAACCTTGTTTCATTAATTCAGTTGTTTTTTCTTGGTTCCTTGAACACTGCAGCTTCGCCCCAACTTCGCTGATTCATGGTCAAACCTAGCTAGTGCATACATGCGAAAAGGGAGACTTAATGAAGTAGCACAGTGCTGTCGTCAGGCACTTGCTCTAAATCCTCTTTTGGTATGCTTTTTTCCAGTTATGCTGTTTCTTTGTCAATTAGGTAGTACATAATTTTTTTATTCTCCAAGTCTTTTTTTTTTTTTTTTTTTTTTAGTAATATTCTAGCTTCCTTGTATTTTCTGATTATTTATGTTATCAATTGGCATGTAGGTTGATGCTCACAGTAATCTGGGGAATCTAATGAAGGCACAAGGATTAGTGCAAGAAGTAAGTGCCAGTGCATGCTAACCTATGTATTATTTGATTTCCCATTATCTCTTTATAAGAAATAGCCCTTGATTTGGAATCTCGGGCTTCAAAATTTGGGTTCATTACAGTTTTGATGCTCTTCAGCTACTCTGTGATGGGATATGCTGATGTACTGCTATCTGTACCCATTCTCGTAGCAGAAGTATTTCATCTGTATTTGTGACCCAGTGAATGTGTGCTTTACTGGATTCACCTGACCTAGGCTCTTCCTTTTGTATTTTTTTGTGTGTGTCACCCTTTTTCCTTCGAAGTTACTGATGGAATAATTAATGTGTGGAACTGTTTAAATCACAGTTCTATACAGATATCAAGTTGTTATCTACAGGCCAGGGCTGAGATGATGGTTGGTCTTGTTGTAACTTCCATGGACAAGACTCCAAATTGTCAGAATCTAACGTTTTGTGCAGGCATACAGTTGCTACCTTGAGGCTCTACGCATACAACCAACTTTTGCTATTGCATGGTCAAATCTTGCTGGTCTTTTTATGGAGTCTGGAGATCTTAATAGAGCCTTACAATATTACAAGGTTTGTTTGGCCTTTTCATATTCTTCTTGGTTTTCTTACTAAGTGTCTTCTAGTCAGTGTTCTAAAACGCGCTAGGCGCTAGTCGGGCGGCGACCCAGCGCCTAGCGCCTAGGGCGCCTACGCGGGGCCTAGGCGGGGCCTAGGAAACTAATCGGAAATAGAGAATTTTCATAATTAGGTTTAAGATTTGGAGTGATTTTGACAAATTAATCATAGGAAAATGTTGTTTGAGCAATGGGTAAGATTTATAGAGGGTCAATTTCATGAGAAACTAATAAAAATTGAAGAAATTATGGTTTTTTAAAATTAGGGTTTATGCATCAAATTGGGGATTTTTAAAATTGATGAGTTAGAGAGTTTGTTTTGTAAAATTAAGGTTAGGGATAAGATTAGGGTGTAAAATCCGACCGGAAAACATCATCAATTTTGAATTCTGAGTCGGTCAACGGCGGTTGACCGCCGGTCAACGGCGGTCAACGGCCGTTGACCACCGAATTTCGCGGCCAAAATTTGCCGGAATGGGCAGAAAATGCCGCCCATTCCGGCGAACGCCTGGCCCCAACGATTTGGGGCCAGGCGCGGCGGCCATAGGCCGCCGAGCATATACGCGCCGCCTAGGCGCGCCTAGGCGGCGCGTTTTAGAACAGTGCTTCTAGTTAGTTATCTAGATTTTTCCTGTAACATAATACGGTGTTCTGCTTTAATTAACTGTGCTGTCAACCATGGTGATTTCTAAAGAGGGATGGTTATAATGTTGTTGGATTTTTTTCTTTTGTAAATTTATCTTACATACTCGTAATTGCTTGTTCCCTCTGTTTTTTTTTTTTTTTAAAAAAAAACTGTTCTCTCAACTTTATTTTAATGTCTTACAATTTCAGAAAGCTAAGAAACTAAAACCTACATTTCCTGATTCTTCCTGGTTTTCTACCAAGTGTCTTCTAGTTTGTTATCTAGATTTTTCTGTAACATAAAACAGTGTTCTGCTTTAATTAACTGCACTGTCAACGTTGGTGATTTCTTCTGAGGAATGGTTATCATGTTGTTGAATTTTTGTCTTTTGTAAATTTATCTTACATACTCATAATAGTTTGTTTCCCTCTGTCTTTTTTTTTTTTTTTTTTTTTTGTATAACTGTTCTCTTAACTTTATTTTAATGTCTTGCAATTTCAGGAAGCTGTGAAACTCAAACCTACATTTCCTGATGCTTACGTAAACCTTGGAAATGTTTATAAGGTAACCTATCATGCCTTGTTTTCATTAAGGTCAGGTGCCTGCTATTGCCTAGACTGGTATTCCATATCGGAGAGAAACAAGATATTTATTTTGACTTTTCCAGGCTTTGGGAATGCCTCAAGAGGCTATTGTGTGCTATCAGCGTGCTGTTCAGACATGTCCGAATGCAATAGCTTTTGGTGAGTGCAGTTTCATAATATCATAGTTACAAGTTATGAGTTTTGTTGCTGCTGGTTTTAAATTCATTTGAAAAGTTCTCTCGATGCGTCTCTTTCATGTCCTCTTGTTGGCTGTATGTGGCCCTTGATTTTTAATGTGCTTGCCCTTTTGATAGTCTATATCTATATAATCTGTCTGGCTTGTTGCTTAAACTGAAGTTCTACTTCAGTATAACAATGTGGCTGTGTTGCAGCATCTTGTTTTATTGTGAAGTCATTTTAAGTCCTGTTTCTATAGCTCGGTTTTGATCAATGATTTATTGAATGTCTCGTTAGGAATAGGTTGGTCAAGTAGAATGGATTTTCTGTAGAACTGCACATTGTTACCTGCTTATGGTTATTGATGACTTTTTAGTTAATTTATGAGTCTTTTAAAAGTGTTGGAATTAGTTAGGTGTTGGAATTAGTTATGTAGTGTGTAGTTGGTAGTTGTGGTGTTTTGTATTTAATATGGTAGTTAATATGGTAGTTGTGTATTTAATATGGTAGTTGTATAATGCCTATATAAAGGCCTCTCATTGTAAGTTCTAAATCAAGCAAATGCTTATAGACATTTCTTCACAAATTCTCACATGGTATCAGTAGGTTGATCTTAGGGTATTCTTTTCTTTTTCCGGTGATACCACCGCCACTGCCATCACCGACGTTACTGTTCCGGTGCGCGTCCGACAACACCTCCGGCATCCTCCATCTCCTTGTCAGCCGCTGGTCTCACTTTCGTCGTCGGTTTCCTTCTTTGGCGTGTCTATCTCACCTTTTTTTTTCCTCAACATACCCTCGGAACCCTAATTTTACCCACCACCACTTCCACTTTTTTTTTTCAAAAACAATCACCACCACTACCCTCAGAGGTCCTCGATCTACCTTCGCCGAGCGCCGATCTACTCAGTTTTTTCCGCGATATTATTTATGGATCGCCCGTCAGAAGACGACACTCACCCCCGAGCTCCGATTTTGCCTAAATCAGGTTCCTTCGTCCCAACTCTTTCTGGTTCTCCTGTTATTACAACTGATAAGTTACTTGGTTCTATAAATTATGTTTCTTGGTCGGCTTCAGTTGAATTATGGTTTATGGGGCAAGGGTGTGAAGATCATTTAACCTCCAGTGAGGATTCTATACCTGAGGCCGAGCGCCGATCTTGGAGGAAGCTTGATGCTCAATTATGTAATCTCTTATGGCAGTCTATTGATTCTAAACTTCTTGTCATGTTTCGACCCTATAAGACTTGCCACAAGTTATGGAGTAAGGCTACCGCTTTGTATACTAATGATATACAGAGATTTTATAATGTTTTGTCCAATATGTTTCACTTAAATCAGCGTGATCTGGATATGTCTGAGTATATTGGTCGGATTGAATCATTGCGAGAAGAGTTCAATTCTATCTTGCCAATTACCACTACAATTGCTGAACAGGAACGCCAGCGAGAACAGTTCTTTATGGTGTTAACTTTGATTGGGCTCTGATCTGAGTTTCAACCCGTTCGTGATCAGATTTTGGCCAATACTACTATCCCCTCTCTGGAAAATATTTTTGCTCGACTTCTCCGAGTCTCCTCCACTTCCGTCATTGACTATGAGTCCCATTCCGCAGAGCCTTCTATCTTTGCAGCACAGGGTAGTTCCACGGGCAATCGTGGATCCCATATTCATCGAGGAGTGCGTCCCAAATGTAGTTACTGTCAAAAGGTTGGTCACACTCGAGAGTGTTGCTATCAGCTTCATGGCAAACCCCTCGTCCCTCTACTGCCAAGGTTGCTCAAGTTGACAGCACTGCCTCTCCTATTTCTTCCGAGCACCCATCTCAACAGGTTACCTTATCTGGCCCGGATTATGCTGCTTTCCTTCAGTATCAGGCCTCTCAGCAACCATCCTCTGCTTCTGTTGCCCACACTGGTAATTCTGTGGCCCTCCTCACTCAGTCCTCTCCTCTCGGCCCCTGGGTTATTGATTCTGGAGCCTCCGATCATATTTCTGGTAATCCACACCTTTTCTCATCTTTAACCAATTCAGATTCTCTCCCTATGGTTACCCTTGCTAATGGCTCTAAAACCGTTGCTAAGGGTATAGGGCGAGCTTCTCTGTTCCTGTTCCTTCCTTACCATTGACCTCTGTTCTTTATGTACCTGGTTGTCCTTTTAATCTTATTTCCGTTAGTAAACTTACTCATGATCTTAACTGCTCTGTCACTTTTCTTAATAATTCTGTTGTCGTGCAGGACCAGAGTACGGGACGGATGATTGGTACAGGACGTGAGTCACAAGGCCTCTATCACCTTTCAAAGTCACTACCTTCCGTTGCTTGCACTTCTTCTGATTCTGCCCAAGTCATTCATTGTCGGTTGGGTCACCCCAGTCTATCCAAGCTCCAGAAGCTAGCTCCGCATCTTTTGGCTTTATCTTCCTTTAATTGTGAGTCGTGTCAACTTGGTAAACAAACTCGTACTAAGTTTCCCAAGCGTATCAATAATCGGGCTGCGTCCCTATTTGACTTAGTTCATTCTGATGTTTGGGGTCCCTGTCGTGTCAACTCTGTTTTGGGATTTGCTATTTTGTTATATTTATTGATGACCATTCTCGAAACACTTGGCTCTTCTTACTTAAAGATCGTTCTGAGTTATTTTCGACCTTTAAAGCCTTTTGTACTGAGATTCAAACTCAATTCGGTGTTCCTATACGCATATTACGCAGTGATAATGCTCGTGAATATTTTTCTACCCCGTTCAAAAACTTAATGTCCTCCCTCGGTATTCTTCATGAGTCCTCTTGTGCTCACACACCCCAACAAAATGGTGTCGCTGAACGTAAAAACAGACATCTCATTGACACGGCCCGTACCCTTCTACTCCACAATCATCTGCCCTTTCGTTTCTGGGGGGATGCTGTTCTCACAGCTTGCTATTTAATTAATCGTATGCCTTCCTCTGTTTTACAAAATCAACTTCCCCACTCCATTCTATTTCCCACTCAACTCTCCATCATTTACCCCTTCGCATATTCGGTTGTGTTTGCTTTGTCCATAACATGACACCAGGCCGAGATAAATTGGGTGCTAAGTCCATCAAATGTATCTTCTTGGGTTACTCTCGACTTCAAAAAGGGTATCGTGTTATTCTCCCATTATTGATCGTTACATCATTTCTGCTGACGTTACCTTCTTTGAGTCATCCCCATTTTTCTCTCCAGATACACCGCCCATTACACTCCATCCAGAGGTTCTTCCCGTTCCATTCTATAGTCCTCCATCAGAGGTTGTCCCATTACCTCGTCCTCTTCAGGTCTACCAACGTCGTCCTCGCCCCCCACCTCTCCAGGCTGACTCACACCCTGCTCCAGCTCCTACCCCTACTGTGGATCTGCCTGCCCTACATGGTCCTATTGCCACTAGCAAAGGTATTCGTTCCACTCGCAATCCTCATCCTATATACACATTTATGAGTTATCATCGTTTATCTGCTCCATATTATGCTTTTGTTTCCACCTTGTCTTCTGTTTCTATTCCTAAAAAGCTCAGTGAGGCATTATCCCACCCCGGGTGGAAGCAGGCAATGATTGATGAAATGGACGCCCTACACTCTAGTGCCACATGAGATTTGGTTCCATTACCGTCCGGCAAATCTGTAGTTGGCTGTCGGTGGGTTTATACAGTGAAGGTTGGTCCTGATGGGAACATTGATCGTCTTAAGGCTCGTCTGGTTGCCAAGGGCTATACACAGATATTTGGTCTGGACTATGGTGACACTTTTTCTCCTGTGGCCAAAATTGCCTCTGTCCGATTGTTTCTCTCCATTGCGGCTATGCGTCATTGGCCCCTTTATCAGTTAGACATCAAGAATGCCTTTCTCCATGGTGATCTTCAGGAGGAAGTCTATATGGAACAACCACCTGGTTTTGTTGCTCAGGGGGAGTATGGTTTGGTATGTCGGCTTCGCCATTCTCTTTATGGTTTAAAACAGTCTCCTCGTGCTTGGTTTGGGAGGTTCAGTGCTGTAATTACAGATTTTGGTATGACTCGTAGTGAAGCTGATCACTCTGTTTTCTACCGCCATTCCAATGGCAAATGTATCTACTTAGTAGTTTATGTGGATGATATCGTCATCACTGGAAGTGATCAAGAGGGTATTCGGGAGCTAAAAACACACCTATTTAATCATTTTCAGACTAAGGATTTGGGACGACTCAAGTACTTTCTTGGCATAGAGGTGGCACAATCTAACTCTGGGGTAGCTATTTCCCAGAGGAAGTATGCATTGGATATTCTTCAGGAGACTGGTATGTTAGATTGCAGACTAGTGGACACACCTATGGATCCCAATATTAAACTCCTACCAAAACAGGGGGAGCCGTTGGAGAATCCCGAAGAGTATAGGAAGCTAATCGGAAAACCACTGGATGATCCTGGACAATACAGGAGATTAGTTGGGAAGCTAAACTACCTTACCATCACACGACTAGATATTTCTTTTGCTGTAAGTGTGGTTAGTCAGTTTCTACAAACCCCTTGCCAAAGTCATTGGGATGCTGTTATACGCATTCTTAGATATGTTAAAAGAGCATCAGGCCAAGGTCTACTATATGAAGACAAGGGACATACTCAGGTTATTGGTTATTCTGATGCAGATTGGGCGGGTTCTCCGTCCGATAGACGCTCTACTACAGGTTATTGTGTTTTGATTGGAGGTAATCTCATATCCTGGAAGAGTAAGAAGCAAGTTGTTGTTGCCAGGTCTAGTGCAGAGGCAGAATATAGAGCTATGGCCTTAGCAACATGTGAGCTGATATGGTTGTGAAACAGTTACTGCAAGAATTAAAGTTTGGAGGAGGAGCACAAATGAAACTAATCTGTGACAACCAGGCAGCATTACATATCGCCTCCAATCCTGTGTTTCACGAGTGGACCAAACATATAGAAGTGAATTGTCACTTTATCAGAGAGAAAATTTTGTCAGGATATATTGCTACTAGCTTTGTCAACTCAGACGGTCAATTAGCAGATGTCCTTACTAAGTCTCTTCGCAGTCCTCGTATTGATTTCATCTGTAACAAGCTTGGTGCATATAATATGTATGCTCCAGCTTGAGGGGGAGTGTTGGAATTAGTTAGGTGTTGGAATTAGTTATGTAGTGTGTAGTTGGTAGTTGTGGTGTTTTGTATTTAATATGGTAGTTGTGTATTTAATATGGTAGTTGTATAATGCCTATATAAAGGCCTCTCATTGTAAGTTCTAAATCAAGCAAATGTTTATAGACATTTTCTTCACAAATTCTCACAAAAAGCATTGGTAGCTTTTGAACATGATATTACTTGGCCAATTACATAGCTATCCATTCAATTACAGGTAACTTGGCTAGTACGTACTATGAGCGAGGTCAAGCAGACATGGCAATCCTCTATTACAAGCAAGCCATTGGTTGTGATCCTCGATTTTTGGAGGCTTACAATAATTTGGTTAGTTTTTTTTTTCTAAACCCCAAAGATTATTAATGAGTGTCGAGCTTTTAATATGAATTACAGTGGTCGTTAACCTTTTATTCCTTTTGTTCTGTGTATGATAGGGTAATGCATTGAAAGGTGTGGGCAAAGTCGATGAAGCAATTCAATGCTATAATGTAAGTAATTTTTCCCATGTTTTCGTTTTGTAGTTTTTTGGCATTTACATGTTTTTGAACTTGATTCGACTCTCTGTGGTGGGTGAAGCAATGTCTTGCATTACAACCAAGCCATCCACAAGCACTTAACAATCTTGGGAATATATATATGGAATGGTATGCGATCCTGAATACCTATTTTTTAGTGAATTATTTAATTCTTTGGTATCAAGTATGCTAATAATAACTTGATAAGAGAGACTTTTTCAAACATGAAGGAACATGTTGCCTGCTGCTGCTTCACATTATAATGCTACAATAGCAGTAACAACAGGATTATCTGCCCCTTTCAACAATCTTGCTGTAATCCATAAACAACAGGTTGTTGTCTGCTCTTTAGTTATAGCTATTTTCATGTTTCACTATTTCTGTAATTTTTTTTTCTGTTCATTTTATTTTAGCTCAGTTCAGTCCTAGTTGTATTCCTTTTTGTAGTGCTGACTCTTACCCTTGTGTTCTCATGACAGGGAAATTACGCAGATGCAATATCTTGCTACAATGAAGTTCTTCGCATTGATCCTTTGGCTGCCGATGGACTGGTCAATAGGGGCAACACTTACAAGGAGATTGGTAGAGTAAGTGATGCAATGCAGGACTATATATGTGCTATCACCATCCGCCCAACTATGGCTGAAGCCCATGCAAATTTGGCTTCAGCCTACAAAGATAGGTATTGTATTCTACTTTTTGCTATTGTTCTTATTAACAAATATCTTATATACCCTCTTAAGACAAAAAAATCCTTCTTTGGTGGTCCTTTGTTACTCTAAAGTGTGGAACGTGCACGTGGAATTGCGCTGAATTGAGTTTTAATGCTAGAGTTAATTCGGGTCTATTTGAAGAGTACTGATGCTGGGCTGTGGAAAATGTTATTACATGTCAATAGCTTTGTAATTTGGGATTTATATAATGTGCAGTGGACATGTGGATGTTGCCATAGAGCAAGCAAGCAGCTTGCTTCTTCGACCTGACTTTCCCGAGGCAACTTGTAACCTTCTGCATACACTGCAGGTATCCTAATAATCTATTTTATGTTGCCTTGTGTCGGCAAATCATATTATGAACTCTAGGAAATTATTTTGCTCGATTTAGTCTTTGATTCAGTGACGAATATAACCAATGTACCTTGACATTAAGAAGTCAGCTTCACAAAGCAGTGATCACCCATTTGAAGTCTTGAGCAAGTCAGAATTTCAGATGTACCTTCTTCTTCATGATTGTATAGATGAAGAATGTTATAGAAACAAAATGCAAATAAATAGGTTGTTAGTTACTAGTTGTAAAAAAGGAAGTGGTGGTTAATTTTATACAGTTAGTCTTGTCACTGTTCATGACTTGACAAATTGTCAAATTTAGAATGGTCTAGGAAAATGAACCTAAATATATTGCATTTAGATGATATGGATTGCTTTGATGGTCAGTAAACTCGTCTTGTACATTTTAGTTTTTGTGGACAATGTTAAGTTCTGTAGTTGGTTTCTGCCGACAATTTAATCTCTGTAGTTGGTTTCTGCTGACAATATTAATGTCTGTAGTTGGTTTCTGTGGGTATTAATGTCCGTTATGGTTAATTGACCCTGTGACGTGTGGCGCACACACTATTTTAATTCGCACTTTTCTCTGTAAGTTGTCATTTCTGTTTATTTAGGCCAGCTTGAAGTATTTTCTGGGTGAATGAAATTAATTTTCCCCCCTTCCCCCTATCTTCTAGTTTGTCTGCAGCTGGGAGGATCGTGATATAATGTTCTCTGAAGTGGAAGGGATTATCAGGCAACAGGTCAATGTAAGTATTCTCACGTGTTAATTTTTAATTGTGATGTTCAGTGGTGTGGTTTTCTTGTGAATATTTTATTCGAAGTCAGTGAGCTAATTGCCACAATTTTCATTTCAGATGTCAGTTCTTCCTAGTATGCAGCCTTTCCATGCGATAGCTAATCCTATTGACCCAATGCTTGCACTTGAAATTAGGTAATGTTGTTATATAATTATGATATGAGACTAACTGTAATTGTGATGAAAGACTTCCCTCTTCTGATGTTTTGCATTCGCTATGTAGTCGTAAATATGCTGCGCATTGCTCAATAATTGCAACCCGCTTTGCTCTTCCTCCCTTCAACCATCCTGTCCCAATTCCTATCAGTCATGATGGTGGACTTCGAAGATTAAGGGTTGGGTATGTGAGCAGTGACTTTGGTAATCACCCACTGTCACACCTTATGGGATCTGTGTTTGGCATGCATAACAACGAAAATGTTGAGGTTTGTAATCTTGAGCTTTGCCCATTTGCAAGGGCACCTGGGTTTCTACTACATGCAGTTCTTTTGTCATTATATGCAAGACTTGACAATATTACAAACCTCCAGGTATTCTGCTATGCCTTGAGTACCAATGATGGTACTGAATGGAGACAGCGTACCCAGTCTGAGGCTGAGCATTTTGTTGATGTCTCTGCCATGTCGTCAGATATGATTGCTAAACTGATCAATGAGGATAAGATACAGATCCTCATCAATCTTAATGGTTATACTAAGGTATAATTTTTTTAATTTTCCCTAAATATTCCTTCTTTGATTTATTTATTGAGGCTTTGATGGGATAGTTATCAGTTTGTATTATAATTTGTTACTTGAATTTATGATATAAAAAACATGGCTCCTATGACTTTGCAGGGGGCCAGAAATGAAATATTTGCCATGCAACCTGCACCTATACAGGTTTCATATATGGGTTTTCCTGGAACCACTGGAGCGACTTTTATCGATTACTTGGTCACTGATGAGGTGGGGATTGGATGACCCTCTTTAACTTTTGATGACTTATGTCGTTACTGTTTCTCTAACATGTCTCTTTATTTCAGTTTGTTTCACCTTTGCGCTATGCCCATATTTATTCAGAAAAGCTTGTGCATCTCCCTCATTGCTACTTTGTTAATGATTATAAGCAGGTATGTCTTTTGGTATTATGATGACAAAGAAACTATTAATATTATACACTCTATATTATATTTTGATATACTCTTGCAAAGCAGTGAACTTAGCTTGGTAACCATATCATTTGCAGAAAAATATGGATGTGTTGGATCCGAAGTGCCAGCCCAAACGATCAGATTATGGTCTACCTGAAGACAAATTTATATTTGCATGCTTCAACCAGTTATACAAAATGGATCCTGAAATC
This sequence comes from Zanthoxylum bungeanum, assembly GCA_019454045.1. Classification (NCBI taxonomy): domain Eukaryota; kingdom Viridiplantae; phylum Streptophyta; class Magnoliopsida; order Sapindales; family Rutaceae; genus Zanthoxylum; species Zanthoxylum bungeanum. The sequence continues at coordinate 232,991 of SKCR01031929.1, read as the reverse complement.
TTTAATACTTGGTAATACAAGGATGATCCTTAGTTTATTTGTTGATTATGTGTAGTTGTATACAATTTGGCTTCTGAGATTAATGTCATCATGTTTTTAGGTGCAATATTCTTAAACGAGTACCCAATAGTGCACTTTGGCTCCTTAGGTTCCCAGCTGCTGGAGAAATGAGACTTCGAGCATGTAAGTTGCTGTTTAAAGAAATTCAGCAAGGATCTCTTTTTGCTAGTTGTTTTTTCCCTTGAAGTTCCTTGACATTGATCTCCTTTTCATGAAACTGAATATGTGATCTTGATTGGTGGCCTTTGTTCAGATGCTGTTGCACAGGGTGTGGTGCCTGACCAAATTATCTTCACTGATGTTGCCATGAAACAAGAACATATCAGACGCAGTTCCTTAGCAGATCTATTCCTTGACACGTAAACATTTTTCCTTGTCTCAATTAATTGTTTTTTATTTATTTTTACCGAGCAATTATGCTTTGTCGCTCCGCTCTCGATATCTTTTCAGGCCTTTGTGCAATGCGCATACTACGGGGACAGATATTTTATGGGCGGGTTTGCCAATGGTAACTCTGCCCCTTGAGAAAATGGCTACTAGGGTTGCTGGATCACTTTGTCTCGCCACCGGACTTGGGGAAGAGATGATTGTCAACAGGTAGGCATTTTTCTCTCTGTACAGTGCAAAGCTATAGACAATAATTGTTTGCTAGTGATGCACAATCTCTGGAAGTCCTTTGCATTTGTTGTTTAGTTGACATACATATTGGGAAGCGATATGGTCTTATTTATTAAAGCTGTACTATTCACAGTTAACATACAAAAGGCTTTGATAAACCTGAGGGTATACAGTTCGAGATGTGGTCGACTTTATATTCACTGATCCTATGAATCATTTAATCAAACTTTAGTATTGTTCTTGTACTTGTGTGTGTAACGATGTAGATGACAAACTCTATTTTGACTTTTTTATATGCTGATGATGGTTCCTCATACTACAGTATGAAGCAATACGAAGAGAAGGCAGTATCTTTGGCGTTGAATCCGCAAAAGCTCCAGGCCCTCGCCAATAAACTCAAGTCAGTACGGTTGACTTGTCCTCTATTTGACACAGCACGTTGGGTGAGTTGAAGCTAATGTTTTCCATTGTTTTGCAATTTTCCAATCTCGCAGAGAATTGCTTACGATTACTCAATTTTGGAAAAAAAATAAAAATGCAGGTTAGGAATCTGGAGAGAGCATATTTCAAAATGTGGAATCTCCATTGTTGCAGGCAGAAGCCCCAACACTTTAAAGTGACTGAGAATGACTTGGAATTCCCTTGTGATAGATAGGGGTTAGATGGGGAAGGAAACGGGATTGTAGATAAAAATGTAAAGAGAAAAAAATAATAGAAGGATTGCATTTAGTAGATGAAATTGTTCACTTCATTTAAATGATGCCATGGCTGTATTATTGATGTCAGTGCTGATGGATTCCTGAGTCAAATCTTTATGTTTTGTTTGAATTGGTGTTTGAGATGGTAAAGTAAAGTAAAGTAAAATAAATTTTTGGCATTCGGGAATAAGTGTTTTGGGGAGATGTGATTTTTTAAGGTTATTTCATGTGTTGAAAATTCCCCCAATATGATGGTTTAAAATTTTTGAATTCCAAAAATATGCTTCTTACTTTTCAATATTTCCAATTTGTTCATTAAATAAATCATTTTCATTATCATAATTGTTCTTTATTTACGGTAATGATTTTTGAAAAAAAATTCTAATCAATTTATATATTTATAATACTTGTTTAAATGGAAGGGGTAATTCTGTATTTTTATATTTAACCTTATTTACAACATTTTTTTAGAATTGTTGGAAATTAAGCTGTCAAACCACTCCTTCCGGGATCGGAACAAGTAAAATTCCCAACTGTCATAGACTCTTTTAAGAAACGAATTCCCCGAATTCAAAAAACAAGTTAATGGAATCCATTGCGTGATGTGAGAAGTCACAATTTAATTCCTTAGGGTTAACGTGTTCATTGGCCTTTCCATGTGTATTGTCCCACCTCACTAGCAAACCCATTCCACATAGAGAATTTTTTTCCTTTCGAGTCTGGAATTTATTTATTTTTATTAGTGATAGATTATTAAGGGTGGCAATGGATTGGGCTGGATCTGAATTTTGATAAGTCTGACCTGAATTTGGTAGTTATTTTTTTGGTCCAGATCTGAAAAAAGTCCAGCCCTACCGTCTGTCGGGTCAAGCCAGCCCGGCCTGATTCGGGTCCGGGCACGAGTCGGGCTTTATCTTGTCTGGTTTTTTATTAATAAAAAATTATTATAAATTTTTAATTTATTATATAAATATTTATACATATATATAATTTATTATATAAATATAAATATAAATATATAAAATATTTTTTTAAACCCGGACTTAATATGATAAACCCGACCCAAACCTCTATTTCTAAGAGCCGACCTAGATTTTTTTACCTCCAAATGGGCTGAACTGGACCCAAATTTTTCTGACATCCTTGCTTACCGTTAAAAACATATTCCATCAAATCAAATTTCAACTGTTTCTACTTTTCTTCTTCATTTCGTCCTTGGCCTTTTGTTGGATTTCATTCTCAAAAGCGTAAAAGTAAATTAAATTACAAAATTGAAGAAGAAAGAGAATGTTGGAAGAGAGTGTGAGTATTTGCTTCTTAAATGCATCCTCTTTGCTATTATTTTATTTGAGTGCTTAAAATAGTGATCTACCTATATCACCCCACGTGTCCCTTTCCACTTGATAAATGGATATGTTGATGATGTTTTTTAAGCACTATGATATTTAAGCAGTACTGCATGGGTAACTCCCTTCTTGATCGAGACCACTAATACCGACCCGACCATTCGATGTTACATACGCCAACGGTAAGGGGCCGAGCACTTTACGATTGGTAAACCGACCACTTAAGATCGGATGACCGGGCATTATCAGATCGGTAGCAGCACTCTCAGCTCAAAGGACCATCATGACCGACCTCATGAAGACCGATCATATGGCGAGACGTGCTCCAGAAGATAAGACATCCTATTTTTACGGACAAGATAATAAGTTATCCTACTTTCATGGGGTAAACTAGTAAGTCAGTGTCCTAGTAGGATAAATGAAGTGAATGTAGTTTTTGACTAGGAATCCTTATGGGAAAATGAAATTGTTTCAATTAGGAAATTCTTGTAGGAGAATGAATCTGATTTCTACACTATTATAAATAGGAGGGTAGAGTGTGCGTAAGGAGCATGAATATCATTACCATGAGACTTGTAAACACAAGAGATATCAGAGAAGCATATCTAAGTAATAAAAAGATCGTCCGTTCTGTGCCCGTGGATGTAGGCTGGATCTGATCTGCCGAACCACGTTAAATCTCTTTGTCGATTGGCGTATTTATCTGTCTTTTGCTAAGTTTGCTTTTGGTTCCCCCATAACCGAACAAATTCACTATTGAGGGAGGATTGTCTCGGGAGTAATATTCCCATATTGCCCTGAGATCGAAATCAGCCGTCAACAGTTGGCGCCGTCTGTGGGGCTCCAACAAAAAGCAGCTCGCGTGGTAAGACGATGGCAGAAGATGGAAATTACCGGTTGTCAGGGAGTTCAACAGCAGATTGGATGGAGAAGATTGAGGAAAATATGAGGAAAGATAGGGAGGAAAATCAAATCCTTCTAAAATCCATGATGGACAAACTGGAGAGAATGGAATAGACGAATAATGAGGGGCTTGAAGCCGAAGCCAGTCGGAGAAGAGTCGAAAAAGCGGAAGGCAACGGATCCCAAAAATGTAAGTAAGACCTCTTCTGTCTTAGGCTGACATTTGATTATGCTTGTTTGTTATGGCCCACATAATGGTTTTGATATTTGTTTTACGGCTCGGGTATGCTCTTGTACCGCCGAGTCCGTTTTGTTGATATATGTTTTACGGCTCGGGTATGCTCTTGTACCGCCGAGACTGATGTCTCTTTCTGGTTCGGGTCTCTTTCAGGCTCGGGTCTGCTCCTGTACCGACGAGACCGATGTTTCTTTCCGGCTCGGGTCTGCTCTTGTACCGCCGAGACCGATATTTCTTTCCGGCTCGGGTCTGCTCTTGTACCGCCGAGACCGATGTTTCCTTCCGGCTCGGGTCTGCTCTTGTACCGCCGAGACCGATGTTTCCTTCCGGCTCGGGTCTGCTCTTGTACCGCCGAGACCGATGTTTCTTTCCGGCTCGGGTCTGCTCTTGTACAGCCGAGACTGATGTTTCTTTCCGGCTCGGGTCTGCTCTTGTACCTTCGAGACCGATGTTTCCTTCCGGCTCGGGTCTGCTCTTGTACCGCCGAGACCGATATCTCTTTCCCGGCTCGGGTCTGCTCTTGTACCGCCGAGATCGATGTTTGTTTCGGCTCGGGGCTGGATTTCATTCCGTCGAGGCCTTATGGTTTATTCAGCTCGGGGTCGGGTTACGTCCCGCCGAGTCTGTCTCTTTGGACTGGGGACGTAATATTCCCCCAGAGCCAAGTGTTTCTCTCAGCTCGGGGTCGGGTTATGTCCCACCGAGTCTGTCTCTTTTGGACTGGGGACGTAACATTTCCCCCAGTGCCAAGTGTTTCTCTCAGCTCGGGGTCGGGTTACGTCCCACCGAGTCGGTCTTTTGGACTGGGGACGTAACATTTCCCCCAGTGCCAAGTGTTTTTCTCAGCTCGGGGTCGAGTTACGTCCCACCGAGTCTGTCTCTTTGGACTGGGGACGTAACATTCCCCAGAGCCAAATGTTTCTCTCAGCTCGGGGTCGGGTTACGTCCCACCGAGTCTGTCTTTTTGGACTGGGGACGTAACATTTCCCCCAGTGCCAAGTGTTTTTCTCAGCTTGGGGTCGGGTTACGTCCCACCGAGTCTATCTTTTGGACTGGGGACGTAATATTTCCCCCAGTGCCAAGTCTTTCTTTCAGCTTGGGGTCGGGTTACGTCCCACCGAGTCGGCTTCTTTGGACTGGGGATGTAACATTCCCCAGAGCCAAGTCTTTCTTCAGCTCGGGGTCGGGATACGTCCCACCGAGAGACTTATCATCGGCATGGGATCGGAGCATCTCCCCAATGGTCGGCCCTCTATTGGTCTGGGGAGGTGACATTCCCCCAAAGCCAAATGTTCTTCTCAGCTCGGGGTCGGGTTACGTCCCACCGAGTCGATCGTTATCAGCATAAGGGCAAAGCATTTTCTCCACAGGTAGATATCGAGATCTTCGTTGACTGAGCACATGAAGGTGGCAGGAAGGACCAGATTTGCAGCCAATGCATTTTTCTCTGCGGTTCCTGGAGTGACCACCGACGGATTCATCGGCACACCATCTTTTTTTATAGTTCCCGGCATCAACTCGCAAACTCGTTGTTACCGAGAACTGGGGATAGATGTTGATGATGTTTTTTAAGCACTATGATATTTAAACAGTACAGCATGGGTGTAGACGCTGGTTTTCGCCCGAGGCCTACAATTGAGATTTCGTAAAGGAAGGGCACTAGCGATCCTGCAAAACAAAGAGGTAGGGTGAGCGGGAGTACTGCCCACCGGTGTGGTGGGTGCCGGGGACACTCCGACGCTCAAGTCAGTAAGTGTACAAATGAAGTAGTAGATGGGAGGTCGAGGTTAGATGCTACCTTGAACTCCGTAGGATGCCGTGAGGGCGGTAGGTAGGAGGAGTGGTGAGATTGAGGAGAGAGTAGTATTGGGCTATGAGTCTCCCAGCCCCCTCTCCTTGTAGACTTCAGTTCCTTTTATAAGCTATTTGAGGTGAGACTCATGAATACGTTTAATTGACATTCGTTTTGTGTGTTGGTAACAGTCGCATTATAAAGGAGAATTATGGGCAGTCATGAAGATCGAAAACGGTTGGGTCATGAATGGTGTTTATGTATCTGAGTGTTGCATGGGTTATCGTACGGTGGGTCCTTGGATCTGTACTGGTATGGGCCTACGAATCTTTGGGCCGATATACACTAAATCCGGGCTTCCTAAGAGAGTGAATCTGTGATAGCAACTTGGGCCTGAAGTAAAAGGTCGAAATTGCCCTTGGGCTAAATTTGGCCCCGTAGAGTTTGCCCCCTACTCTCTAAGTCAATGAGTCTTTGGCTTGGAGAGTACTTGATGCGCGTGTCGCTTGGGACGAGGCCATAGTATGTAGGTGTACTCAAGCTTTGATGCTACCTACTGATTGAACCAAACCAATGTCAAGTTATGAGTTGACTCTACAAGAGCCATGGGGGATGTCCCTAGTCGATTTTTCCAGATGGAGGTCAGGACATAAGTTACACGACATGTGTAATCCATGTCTACTCCTTGACTCGACGTGAGTCCATTGGGGATGTCCCCGGTCGACTAAACCAGATGAAGGTTCAGGATATAAATCATAAGACATGTGTAGTCCATGTCTACTCCTTGACTCAACGTGAGTCCATTGGGGATGTCTCCAGTCGACTAAACCAGATGAAGGTCAGGATATAAATCATAAGACATGTGTAGTCCATGTCTACAATTTTGACTCGACATGAGTCCATTGGGGATGTCACTGGTCGACTAAACCAGATGAAGGTTCATGATATAAATCATAAGACATGTGTAGTCCATGTCTACAACTTTGACTCGATATGAGTTCATGGGGGATGTCCCCGGTCGTCTGGACTTACTGAGGCCAGCAAGATATAAGTCATACGACATGTGTAATCCATGTCTACAACTTGACTCGACATGAGTTCATGGGGGATGTCCCCAGTCGACTGAACGAGATGAAAGTTCAAGAGTTATAAGTCATACGACATGTGTAATCCATGTCTATAACCTGACTCGACATGAGTCCATGAGGGATGTCCCCGGTCAACTGAACTAGATGAAGGTTCATGAGTTGGAATCACACGACATTGTCGTATGGACTGTAGGAAGTCTATGTCTTCATTTGACTCGACATGAGTCCACGGGGGATGTCCCCGGTCTACTGAACTAGATGAAGGTTCATGAGTTATTTCACACGACGTTATCGTATGGACTGTATAAAGTCCATGTCTTCATTTGACTCGACATGAGTTCATGAGGGATGTACCCGGTCGACTGAACGAGATGAAAGTTCAGGAGTTATTTCATACGACATTGTCGTATGAACTGTATGGAGTTCATGTCTTCATTTGACTCGACAAGAGTCCATGGGGGATGTCCCCGGTCGACTGAACGAGATGAAAGTTCATGAGTTATTTCATACGACATTGTCGTATGAACTGTAGGGAGTTCATGTCTTCATTTGACTCGACAAGAGTTCATGAGGGATGTCCCCGGTCGACTGAACGAGATGAAAGTTTATGAGTTATTTCATACGACATTGTCGTATGAACTGTAGGGAGTTCATGTCTTCATTTGACTCGACATGAGTCCATGGGGGATGTCCCCAGTCTACTGAACCATATGAAGGTTCCAGATACACTTCATACAAGAATAGTCCAGGTCTTCAACTTTGTCATTTGACATTGCTTGCAAATTTCAAAACCACAATCAAGGTAAGTATATAGTGATACATGTCGTATGTTGTGTCGACTGGGCAGAAGGTTGATACAAAGGATGTTTCATTGTCTTATGTATCAAGACGACCATACATATTGATAAAGGTACAATGGAGTCTACAGATTACTAGATCTGATGGAGGTCTAAGAAGATTTCTTTCTACAACACTTGAAGAAAGTACATCAGAGTCTACATGACCTGATGAAGGTCCAAGAAAGTCTACACACTCCATTATACCTGATGAAGGTACATGAGAGTCTACACTCCAGACATGATGAAGATCTATAAGAGTCTTTATTCCTCATTCTACAAGATCTAACATGGGTCAATGAGGGTCTTTACTCTACTAGAACTGATGAAGGTCTATGCAGGTTTTTCCTTCTCATACTACTAGACTTGATGATTGCTCATGAGACTACAATAAATAAACTTGATGAAAGCCATCATTGTTATCTCTATTCTACGAGACTACTGTCGAATGAAGTTGATGAAAGGACTAAATGAATCTTCATTCTACCTATTCATGATACTACTATCGAATGGAAATTACAAAGGTCCATGAAACACGGTCGAATGAAACTAATGCATGTCTATGATATCACCACTCTACTAGACCCGATGAAGGTCCAAAATAATTTTCATACTACCTATCTTGATAAAGGTTGGTCGATTGGACTTAAAGGAGATCCAAGAGAGTTTTTCATTCTACTAGGCATGATAGAAGGTTCCTTATGTAGTATGGAGTTGGCAATATTAAATCAATGTAGCATGGAGATGATGACTAACCTTTCATGTCTTCTGAGGAAGATGATATACATGTCTTGTCGAATGGGATCTTAAATAAGTGTAAGCTTCATACCTGTCATGTCGAGTGAGACATTCACCTCATGCTGAGTGTAGTGTCCAGTGGGACATGCACCTTATGATGAATTTTCATTTGAAGCATCTTCCTTGAGCTGAGACTACATCTTTGTATTGTCGAGTGGGATAGCATCCTCATGATGTGTATCAATGTAATGTTGATTGTAACTTTAGGCAACTCACCCTACTTATCTGTCGTGTCGAATGAAACTTCAACCAATATCTGATCCTTCCTCCATGTCGTGTCGATTGGAACCTTAGCCCCTAACTAAGACATGTTCCTTGTCGTGTCGAGTGGTGCTTCAGCCCTTGGCTAGGAGTTTTTCCTTGTCGTGTCGAGTGGACCCTCTGTCAGATACTAAGCCTTCTTCCATCTGGTAATGTCGACTGGGATGTCCATGCCAAGTATTCATTTGTGTATTGTCGTATGAAACATCCTTCTCATGGCAAGTCTTTATATAGGTAGAGTGTGGCTGCTAGATATTCCAATGCAAGACACATTGATTCGTCGTATGAGGTGAATGGTAGGAAAATTGGTTAAATTGGAGGATGCGCCTTGTTCTTTCATGGTCGCATGAGGAGATGAAAATCCTTCCATGTAGTATGGAGGAGATGACAATCTTAGAGTTTACTTCTTGGCCAATTGGGTATGTTGGAGGATTTTGAGGGTATTCTCATGTCGATTGGGAGAAGCATGTTGATTGGGCCAGGTGTTGGTAAATGTAGGTCGATTGGAGCAAATGGGTTTCTCCATAAGTTGGAGTTTTGTGAATGATAGTTTTCTTTCTAAGTAACCAATGAATACTTATTTGGTAAGCTATGATGTCCCAAATGCGACAATGGGTGGTCATCTAGCCCTTTTTTTGACTAATTACATCAAGTATTACTTTATTGAAGTACATTGCTAGCATATCAGTTGTAGGGTCGCTTGTGCGGATTTGAGGTTCTCTCATTGTGATGGCTGATGAAATTATCTATTTTCTTGTTTCTTTTATCCTCCTCCCATCTAATCTCAATTTGAGCCTGGGCCATGGCATGATCCATAGTGTAGCATCGAAATTTAGTGAGCTTTTTATAGAGTCAATTTTCTGAAAGTAATCCATTTCTGAATGCTTCCACTGCAGTAGGCTGATAGAGATTTGGGATTGTTATCCTTTCTTTATTGAAGCGAGACACGTAGCTTCCCAAGGACTCCCATCTCCGTTGTTGGATTGCATTAAGGTCATTGGTGGTCTTCTCAAGCTTGCAAGAACTTGCAAAATGCTCCACAAATTTATCAGCTAGTTCCTGATATGACCCAATAGTCCTGTAAGATAGATTGAGGAACCAAGTGAGGGCTGGGCCCTCCAATGTTTCTCCGAATCCTCTACACATTCCAGCTATCCATTGATGATGAGCCAGATCAGTCGACATCATCTTGTATTTGTAATGGATCACATGATCGTTCGGGTCTGTGGATCCGTCATACAGCTTCATATCTGGAGGACTGAACTTCCTTGGTAGTTCGGTGGAAGTGATGGTGTCCAAAAATGGGGTATCTGAGATCGTGTTGGCTCGGCTTTTTCTCACTGGTAGTCTGACACCAGGTAGGCTGGAGAGAATTGCATTTTTGAATTCCTGCATTTCCTTGCGCATGGTGGAGGCAACTAGTCGTGCTTGGTCGGTTGAGGAAATATGTTGAATTCTTTCTTGATTTGGTGGATGGTTGTCTGATGGCAGATTATCACTTGTCACATTGTTGAATGCCCCCAAGAGATTGGTGGGGATTGTGGGATTGCCGGGAAGGTCTGTAGTATCAGGTTGTCGGGAGGTTGAAGAGATTTGCTCCAGTTGCTTCTGGAGGGTTATATTGGAGATTCGCATGGCTGAATTTTCCTCCTCTAAGACTCGTAATCGTTCTTGTAGAATGGCCAATTGAGAGGCCATAGGATCTAATGTCTGATCGCTGCTAGAAGCCATGTGCAGCTGTGTTGAAGGGATTGTAGACTAAAAGATCTTCTTCTGCTATGAATCGCTAAGGCCCCATGGTGGGTGCCAAACTGTAGACGCTGGTTTTCGCCCGAGGCCTACAATTGAGATTTCATAAAGGAAGGGCACTAGCGATCCTGCAAAACAAAGAGGTAGGGTGAGCGGGAGCACTGCCCACCGGTGTGGTGGGTGCCGGGGGCACTCCGACGCTCAAGTCAGTAAGTGTACAAATGAAGTAGTAGATGGGAGGTCGAGGTTAGATGCTACCTTGAACTCCGTAGGATGTCGTGAGGGCGGTAGGTAGGAGGAGTGGTGAGATTGAGGAGAGAGTAGTATTGGGCTATGAGTCTCCCAGCCCCCCTCTCCTTGTAGACTTCAGTTCCTTTTATAAGCTATTTGAGGTGAGACTCATGAATACGTTTAATTGACATTCGTTTTGTGTGTTGGTAACGGTCACATTATAAAGGAGAATTATGGGCAGTCATGAAGATTGAAAACGATTGGGTCATGAATGGTGTTTATGTATCTGAGTGTTACATGGGTTATCGTACGGTGGGTCCTTGGATCTGTACTGGTATGGGCCTGCGAATCTTTGGGCCGATATACACTAAATCCGGGCTTCCTAAGAGAGTGAATTTGTGATAGCAACTTGGGCCTGAAGTAAAAGGTCGAAATTGCCCTTGGGCTAAATTTGGCCCCGTACAATGGGTAAAAGGGTAACTCCCTTCTTGATCGAGACCACTAATGCCGACCCGACCATTCGATGTTGCATACGCCAACGGTAAGGGGCCGAGCACTTTACGATCGGCAAACCGACCACTTAAGATCGGATGACCGGGCATTATCAGATCGGTAGCAGCACTCTCAGCTCAAAGGACCATCATGACTGACCTCATGAAGACCGAGCATATGGCGAGACGTGCTCCAGAAGATAAGGCAACCTATTTTTACGGACAAGATAATAAGTTATCCTACTTTCATGGGGGGTAAACTAGTAAGTCAGTGTCCTAGTAGGATAAAGGAAGTGAATGTAGTTTTTGACTAGGAATCGTTATAGGAAAAAGAAATTGTTTCAACTAGGAAATTCTTGTAGGAGAAGGAATTTGATTTTTACACTATTATAAATAGGAGGGTAGAGTGTGCGTAAGGAGCATGAATATCATTACCATGAGACTTATAAACACAAGAGATATCAGAGAAGCATATCTCAGTAATAAAAAGATCGTCCGTTCTGTGCCCGTGGATGTAGGCTGGATCTAATCCGCCGAACCACGTTAAATCTTTTTGTCAATTGGCGTATTTATCTGTCTTTTGCTAAGTTTGCTTTTGGTTCCCCCATAACCGAACAAATTCACTATTGAGGGATGATTGTCTCGGGAGTAATATTCTCATATTGCCCTGAGACCGAAATCAGCCGTCAACAGGATATATAGATTATCACACTTTATAAATATCTCGAGGATAACCCATATTACGATGCCCATGTATAAAGTGTCCATATTGATCAATGCTAGAAGGCTTCAGAGTAGTCCAATCTGAAATAGACCCAGCAGTTCCAGAAACTAACAATCAACCAAAAATGACAAAAATGCAAAAGTAACCCTATAACTTTCATGTTTTTTCATTTAAGTCCGTTAACTTTCAGTTTTGTCAATTCAGTCCTATAACTTTCAATTTTGGCAATTCAAGGCTCCGTTATAAATTCATCACTGTTGCCGTTACAAATAACGGTGACAGCAAAGTAAACTTACTTTGTCTGTTATTTAATTAATACCCTCCATTAGAAAATATAGGTAGACAGAGGAAGTTAAAGTAAAGTAAACGTACTATGTTTGCATATTCGAGATATTATTTTTTTGTCAAAAACACATATACCAAGTTCAATATGACTTTTTGTCAAAAAATTATAAAAATTATAACTAGTGCTAGTAACGAAGATATGTATTTATTATAAGAGATTAAGATAATCAAATGTTTTATCTACTATATTTAGACTCGAATCGAATGATTCGATTGTGTTATTTCCAATCCTTCAAAAAAAAAACACGAGACGATACATTTTACACTGCAGTTGATCAGTGGACCCTAGCGACGAGTGTGGAAAATAATTATACGCAACTTATTTAGCAAAAACTTAATGGTTAGACATTACAATACATGCGATTGCACAGAATCAAAAGTATTGGTTGTCATCAAATGTAATGCCACATCATCCGAGAATGCCATCATGCCACTCAAAAGATGGAGAAAATCTACCATACAACGGAGGTAGATTTTAGTAAATGACATCAAGTGTGATATCGCGTTGTATGGTAGATTTTCTCCATCTTTTGATTCGATTGAGAATAACACAATCGAATCATTCGATTCGAGTCTAAATATAGTAGGTAAAACATTTGATTATCTTAATCTCTTATAAAAACACATATCTTCGTTACTAGCACTAGTTATAATTTTTATAATTTTTGACAAAAAGTCATATTGAACTTGGGATATGTGTTTTTGACAAAAATAGCTCGAAGATGCAAGCCGAGTACGTTTACTTTGCTTTAGCTTCATCTGTCTGCCTATATTTTCTAATTGAGTGTATTAATTAAATAACATGCAAAGTACGTTTACTTTGCTTTTGTTGTTGCCGTTAGGAGCCTTGAATTGACAAAATTTGAAAGTTAGAGGACTGAATTGACAAAACTGAAAGTTAACGGACTTAAATGAAAAAAAACATGAAAGTTAGAGGGTCACTTTTGTATTTTTGCCAAAAAATTTATTAACAATTAATGAAAAAATTATTGTTACATGTAAAAATAATATTATTAACAATTAGAGAAATTCTCCTCCTCACTTTATCTTTTTGAAACACTTGTTACAAGTAAGGATAATATTATTAACAATTAATGAAAAATTTATTGCAGATAATAAACAAAATATGGCGGCTGCATCATACTGGTTAGAATTGATCACCAGTTCGGGTTTACTTGGAATCAATTGGAACCAAAATGACCGATTTGATTTCGGAATCAAAACCAGTTAGTTATTTTAAGATAGTTATAGATTCGAAAATGCAAATTTGGAAAATATCAGTTTTATATGTACATAACAGTTTCGATAATGATGGTTTTATATATGTATACCAGTGACACGAAGAAAGGTTCACAAGATGAGAAATACTTGGATATGACAGGTGTATAGATGACATGATATGTCTGTCTATTAAGATTTTGATATATATACATTAAATTCGAACTTAATCAATAATAATGGAGAGAGAAAAATATTTAAATTATTTATTAACACATGTAATGCATTCATTGACTAAGTGCATTGAGTCAGTCTCATGTAAGTTTCTTTCTCATAAGAAACCTATTTGATTACAACATTCTAGTATTTTTTTTTTGAAGATAGGGGTAGGTAAACTCAAATATATTTTTTATTTTTTATTTTCTTTAAAACTCGAACCCGAGTATCAAACTTTATTGAGATGCTTGAAAACCAAATCTAATACATCCTTGGGTATTACATTATGTTATACTAGCACTGGCCCGCACTTTTTACGGGTTAAGCATATCTTTAACTATAATTTCATATCATAAAAAGCATAATGTTATTTTAGATATTGATCTTGTAAATATTTCAGATCTCATCGATTTTAAAATCTAAATGAGTCAATTTGATGTATTTATATTTAATATATATCTTGTTCGTTTGTCTCGTAATTGTTAAATAATATTTCTTATTCAGATTAGAGTTTCTCTATCTACTTTATCTCTCATTTGAAATCATTTCTCTAGCTATAAATAACTTTTAATTTCTTTCGGATGAATTCAATGAAATTTAATGTAATTTATTCAATTTAAGCTTAAATTTTCTTATCTTACATCAAGTATTGATAAATTCAGATTCACTTTAGTCAGAGTCTAGAAATAATTTAAAGTCCAAATTAACTTTACAATAACTAATAGTTAGAGTCTGCATTCTAAAGCACAATAAATAATAAAAAAATCATAAAAAAACTTATAGAAATACTTTAAAGTAAAATAACAAACAACAATAAACAATAAACCCGAAATAAAAAAATAGTTAGGTTTTCTGAACGGTTGCTATTTAATTTTCTTATTTTAATAAGAAATAATATTTTATATTATAATAGGTCTCTTATTTTAATAATTTATTATTTTAGTTTTATAATATATAATAAAAAAATTTATTATATATTTATTTTAGTTTTATAATTTAATAATAAATATGAGATTCTATTTTTATATTATAATAGGTTTCTTATATTAATAATTTATTATTTTAGTTTTATAATGTAATAATAAAAAATTAATTATAAATTCCACATACGCTTTTTTATTTTTAATGTGAGATTATAATATGTTTTCTTATTATAATAACATGTTTCTTATTTTAATAATTTATCATTTTAATTTTATAAATTAATTAAATTACAATATTAATTAATTAAATTAATAGATTTCTTATTTTAAGAGAATATTATGTTTTTATATTATAATATGTTTTCTTATTTCAATTTTACAATTTAATAATAAAAAATTATTTTTAAAGATATTTTAATTATGTAATTTAATAATAAATATGAGATTCTATTTTTATATTATAATAGGTTTCTTATTCTAATAATGTATTATTTTAATTTTATAAATTAATAAAAAAAATTTAATTATAGAGATTAGGTGCCACACATTTTTATTTTAATGAGAGATTATATTATGTTTTCTTATTGTACTATGTTTCTTATTTTAATAGTTTGTCATTTAAATTTTAAAAAATAATAAATTGTAATATTAGTTAAGAGGTTTCTTATTTAATTAAGATATTATTTTTTTTGTATTGTAATAGGTTTCTTATATTAATAATTTATTATTAATAATAATAAATAATTTTAGGGATATTTTAATTTTGTAAGATTTTTTAATTTTGTAATTTAATTAAAAATAATAATGGTAGAGATTAGATACCACACGACGTAGTGGGGTTGTTTTAAAATATCTAACTAATATTTATATATCTGAATTATCGGTGATATTATTCAAACATTTATCGGATAATATAATATATTTTTTCATTATGATAAAGTTATTATTTTTAGATTTATTAATTTAATTTTATAATTTAATAGTATTTCTTATTTTAATGGGATAATATAATTTTTTCTTATTATAATATAGTTCTTATAAAATTATAATATACATTTTTATTGTAATAAGTTTTTTATTTAATAGATTTATTAATTTAATTTATAATCTAATATTATTTTTATTTTAATATGACAGTATAATATGTTTTCTTGTTATAATAAGATTCTAATTTTTAGATTTATTAATTTAATTTTATAATTTAATAGTATTTTTTTATTTTAATAAGATAGTATAATATATTTTCTTATTATAATAGAGTTCTTATAAAATTATAATATGTAATTTTATTGTAATAGAGTTATTAGTTTAATTTTATAATTTAATAGTAAATCATCATGTGGTGTGATGATGAGGCTTAAAAAGATTTAACTTATATATAAAATCATTCTCCGGTCAAGTCCATGTGGATAATTTATTGTCCGGATGCATGCAAAGTACTAGTACATTGCATGCATCCAGATGATAAATTGACCACATGTACCTGACCACAGCCTGATTAATATATAATCATTCTCAAGTCAGGTCCATGTTGACAATTTATTATCCGGATTAAAAAAATTTACAAGATAAAATACTAATATTTTGCGTACATCTAGACGATAAATTGTCCAAATGTACATGACCTGAGTCTGATTGTATAGATGTGAGTGAGTGAGTGAGTGTGTGTGTGTTGTTAATGTTTATTTTTCGTTCGAATTTCAATATGAGAAATTAACCCCTCGAATAAATCTCTCTCAATAGTGAATTTGTTTGGTTAGTATGGAACTAAATGCAAAATCAGCAAGCAGACAGCTAAATCACAAAGGTAAGGATTTACGTGGTTCGACTGAGAATGGCTCCAACCTATATCCACATGAGAAATTGAGGTGTGTTTTATTACTGTTCGGAGTCAAGACCGACCCGAGCTATAAGTTAGGTAATGAATTTATAAATAGTTTACAACACCACGGGTCTTACACTAGCCCATTACAGTTTTCTCAATAGTCAAACAACCGATCAACTTTCTCTCTCTATCTCTATATTTTTGGCTCTTAGTTTCTGCCTAAGTATTGAAATGTAAAGTTTACTAACCTTTTACAAGAGTTGTGAATACGATTCCAAATAATCCCTCATTTTTCTCAAATGGTTTCATTCCTTTATATAGGCTTCCAAATCCATTATTACACCGCCAATGACGTCATCCCATGTCACTTGGTCATCATTACTTTCCTTGAGTCACTACTTCTACCATTTTCTCAACCAATCCCATGCGCCAGTTGTTCTCCCACTTGCACCTGCCTATAGCGGCTCTTCTCTACCACTTCCCTGCCACTGCACCGCCCTATGGCATCTGTTAGAGGCGACTTTCACGGTGAACCCATCTTTATTCCTTGGTTCAGCATAGTGAGGTGGATGATACTGGTCAAAACTATCTCTGACATCTTCAACCAGGTCGGGTGCTAAGCGTGGACCCTATCAGGTTGGTTTCCATAAATACTCAAATGAACCCAAATCTAACACTTATTATATAGGTCGGATCGGCTTACTAACTTGCTTTATCATCAACACACTTAGCCCTTGTATGAACCCCTCCGTATAATGGGGTCAGGTCCTTCTGTCAAATTTCGTCTCTCTCTGAGCCCTTAAACCCATATTATCCATTTTTGGCTAAGTAGATTACTAATTTTGCCCCTCTTCAGTATTTGAATCTTCCTTAGGGTAAAAAATCACCATCACCATCACCATCAACATATATATAATGTGGTTCACACTTCAAGTTATACCTATTGTGTGTGCATGATGATGTGTTATATAATTGTTAACAAATGAGTTGTGTATTTTAACGATGATAGTCAGAAGTTTAGGTAACAGTGGAATCTATTGCGTACCTCTAACATCTTCGGATTTAGGATGTTAAAGCTGCGTACGAGAGAAAATTGCTTATTGTGATTATCCATATTTCAATTCATTTTGTCATAGAGTGTAGGAAAAAATAAAATATTTCAATATTTCAATCGATGTGGGATACGTTTCTTATCACCCTGTCGCATGTATGATTGTCTTTTGACTAGAGGATAGTTTTTTTTGAATAAGTGACATCAACGATGAGTGAAGTATTAAGGCACACATAAATTTCTAAAGTCATGTGCTTAATAGCTTATCGAGAGTGTTATATTAATAAATAAAAGAAAAAAGAAAAAAATGTTGTAAATTGTGGTGATCCCAACTACTTAATCTTTATCTTGTAATTTATTATTATATTTATTGTTTTGTAACTTATCTCTACCATAACTCCTCTCTATAAATATAGAGGAATCCCCTTTGTATTTTTGTATCAAAAACCATTCATTCTAAAATCAATAAGAAGAAAAGCTTGCAGCTTTACAAGGTATTATTTTCTTCATTTTCTCTCTTATTTTATAACACGTTATCAGCACGATTTGCTTCTATTTAATTTTTCTTTTAACAAAAATAAGCAAAAGTGAAATGCATCGGCCTGAAGCCAAATGATACGCCTGAAGCCAATTTCATATGGCAGCTTTAAGCCATTCATTAAGCCATTCAATACCCAACTCTCAGATTCAAATTCAATATGGCCTGAAGCCCTTTGTTTTGATATTTTGATGGTTTTGAATCATAAAAGTCAATTGATTATTATATCAGGCCTGAAGCTTGAATTCATGATTGACCTGCAGCATGATCAAGCCTGAAGCATGATCAATCCATGCAGCCATGAGGATATTTTTTTTTTCTTTTTTCTAATGAGTCTGCAGGAATGATTGTGTGTCCTGTTGATCTTTTGATGTTTGATTATTATACTAGCATTGTCTCATTATTTGTAATTTAAAACGAAAGCTGAATGATTTGAAAATAATCAATCAAGGCCTGAAGCCTTGCATGATCAGTCATCGCATACAACTCTAATACTGTAAACAATTGACATGAGGTCTTATGCCTGAATGAAATTTTTTTTTTCAGCATGGAAATGGTAGATCTAAATTTTTTTTTCTCTTTTATTGCAACTTGAAGTTTACAGTATAAATAAATCAAAACTTGAAGTTTTGAATCTCAATATTAGAACTTGTAGTTCTGATTCAGAACCTGAAATTCTGAATCTTAATATTAAAACATGTAGTTCTGATTCAGAACCCGAAGTTCTGAATCTCAATATTAGAACAAGTAATTCTAATTCACAACCTGAAGTTATGAATCTCAATATTAAAATTAGAACATGTAGTTCTAATTCACAACCTGAAGTTATGAATTTCAATATTAAAATTAGAACCCGTAGTTCTAATTCAGAACCTGAAGTTCTAAATTTTAATCTTAAAATTATAACTCGTAGTTATAATTCACTGTTTTATTCTTTTATTTATTATTAGTTTAACAAATTAATTATTTTTATAAGTATGCTCTGTGGTTGTCATTAATTTGGATCCTCCACATCAGAAAATAGAAATTGTAGTTCTAATTCATTTTACAATTTATGTTAATTTCTTTCATAATTGTGATCAACTATTAGAGGTAAATTAGAGCCCGAAGTTCTATATTCATTAATTAATTATTAGATTAGAACCTGTAGTTCTAGATATATAAAATAATTATAAAACTTGAAGTTCTATAATTACACTACAATTAAAGAACTTGAAGTTCTAATCTCAATCAATCAGACTTTTGATTAAAACTTGCAGTTTTAAATCTTTCATGGAACCTGAAGTTCTGAATCTATAATATCATATTTATTAACTTGAAGTTCTAAATATTAATGTTATCAATCAGAAATTGCAGTTCTGAAATATAATTCTCTTTTAGAACCTGATGTTCTAATTGATAATGTAAAAATGGAACTTGAAGTTCTAGGTCAACGAATTATTTTTCAAGAGAGCTTGAAGTTCCAAATATGTATGTATAATTTTTGATTTATACATATTTATGTGATATTTTTACCGCACGTTTCGCGGATTGTAACTTTGATGAGACAAGTTTTCCACTATTATGGGAAAAGAAAGAGCCTCCAGAAGCAAGGTATGAACTTTCTTGGAAAGTTCATAACATGTCTCATTTAGATCCTTGCACCAGCTAATGTGAAAATGAAGTGCAAAAGATTATCCATTTGCAGCAAATTGTAAATCAATTACGTGATGTATTTATACATGCATCAAAAGTAACCAAGTCACATATACCAGCTGCTAATACACCAACCCGGGTGGTTGTTCATGTTGAACAATCAGGTGTAAATGCAGCTAACGAATCATCTATTGCACGTCAGAAACGTGGTAGACCACTTGGTTCTAAAGATACTACGGAAGAGGAAAATAAGATATCATGATCTTGTTACAAATAATGCTCGAGCTATGAATACACCCACATTCTTATAATCACTAGTTCCAAAAGAACTAATAGTCCATGAAGAGATACTAGTCCCTGAAGAGGCTCAAAATTCATAAAATGAGGAAAAGTCTACAAACTATACTTATATAAGAGAACTGTGGGATCGAAATGAAATAATCATCGACGATATGTTTTCATATACAGTAGCTACTGAAATTGCAAATGATTTTGATATACCAAACTGTCGATGAATGTAGACAAAGACACAATTGGCCGAAATGGAAAGAAGCAATTCAAGCATAATTAACTTCTTTAGCCAAACGTGAATTATTTGGACCTGTAGTCCAGACACCTGAAGATGTCAAACCCGTTGGTTACAAATGGGTGTTTGTACGAAAACGTAATGAACATAATGAAATCATTAGATATAAAGCGCGACTAGTTGCACAAGGTTCTCGCAGAGACCATGTATTGATTATGAGGATACATATTCTCCAGTGATGGATACCATTACATTTCGATTCTTAATCAGTTTGGCAGTCTCTGAAAGATTGGACATTCGTCTTATGGACGTAGTGACAGCATATTTGTATGGGTCACTTGACACTGATATTTACATGAAAGTCCCTGAAGGATTGAAAATGCCTGAAGCATATAAATCAATTGATCGTAAACTATGTTCAATCAAGTTACAACGATCTTTATACGGATTGAAACAATCTGGACGCATGTGGTATAATCGTTTGAGTGAATATTTGATGAAAGAAGGATATATAAATGATCCTATCTGCCCATGCGTATTTATTAGAAAGTCCGAAATTGGATTTGCCATTATAGCAGTATATGTCGATGATATGAACTTAATTGGAACTCCTGAAGAGCTTCTAAAAACTGCTGAATACTTGAAAAGAGAATTTGAGATGAAAGACTTGGGAAAAACAAAATATTGTCTCGGCTTGCAGATCGAGCATAAAACTAACGGAGTATTTATCCATCAGTCTGCATATATTGAAAAAATTCTCAAACGTTTCAACATGGATAATGCTCATTCATTAAGTACTCCTATGATAGTCTGATCTCTCGATCCTAAAAAGGACCAATTTCGTCCTAAAGAAGATAATGAAGAGATACTTGGTCCAGAAGTACCATATCTTAGTGCAATTGGTGCCTTGCTGTATTTAGCTCAATGCACCAGACCAGATATTGCATTTTCTGTTAATTTATTGGCAAGATTTAGTTCTGCGCCAACTCGAAGACATTGGAATGGTGTCAAACATATCTTTCGTTATCTTCACGGCACTAAAGACTTGGGATTGTTTTATTCAAATGAGCAAACACAAAATCCAGGCATTGTTGGTTACGCTGATGCAGGATATCTCTCTGACCCTCATAAGGCACGTTCACAAATTACCTATAATAATACAACAATTTCATGGCGATCTACAAAACAATCTTTTGTTGCTACCTCATCCAATCACTCAGAGATACTTGCATTACATGAAGCAAGCAGGGAGTGTATATGGTTAAGGTCACTTATAGATCACATTCAGAGTACATGCAACTTAAATTCTGCCACAGATATTCCAACAGTTATATATGAAGATAATGCTGCATGTATTGCCCAAATCAGAGGAGGGTACATCAAGGGAGACAGAACCAAACACATCTCACCTAAATTCTTTTATACTCATGAGCTCCAGCAGAGCAAGCAAATTGATGTCAAGCAAATAAGGTCAACCGATAATTTTGCAGACTTATTTACTAAAGCTTTACCGACGTCAACATTTGAGAAGCTTATATATAGCATTGGCATGCGCCGACTGAGCAAATTATCTTGATGATATCTCTCATCAGGGGGAGCATATTCATTGACATGACATAAGTACATTGTACTCTTTTTCCTTCGACCAGGTTTTGTCCCACTGGGTTTTACTGGCAAGGTTTTAATGAGGCAATGTTATTCCGCTCAGAAGTCAAACAAATTATTTATGACTAAAGTAGTCGGGCTCAAGGGGGAGTGTTGTAAATTGTGGTGATCCCAACTACTTAATCTTTATCTTGTAATTTATTATTATATTTATTGTTTTGTAACTTATCTCTACCATAACTCCTCTCTATAAATATAGAGGAATCCCCTTTGTATTTTGTATCAAAAACCATTCATTCTAAAATCAATAAGAAGAAAAGCTTGCAGCTTTACAAGGTATTATTTTCTTCATTTTCTCTCTTATTTTATAACAAAAAAAAGTTTATCTATTATAAGAGAAGGACAAAGGTCAGACCTTAAAAGAAAATATACCGACAAAAGCTATCAACCTCGTTAAATTTTATTCTACAAAATTCATTGGGAAAACTTGAGGGAGGAAAGAGCGTTGGCCTCCAACTGGTACACGTAAGTAAAATCAAACTAAAAGAGATAAATAACTGCCAAATCAAGCTATTTGAAGCGAAACCTAGGAAAATCATTAGTATTGAGAGAAATATGTTCGTGTAGTGACTCGAATTTCATAACTCAACCAAAGTCGTAACTTGGTGATTTAGACAAATTTTCTCCAAGCAATAGCGGAAATTTTAGAGATGATTTAGTGGGCTCAAGGAAAAATGAATGCCCAAATTCTAGAATTATGAATAACTCTTTGGCCCAATTTATCCCAAATAAAAATTACCAAGCCCAACTAGAATTATGACCTTTAGGCCTAAGTCCCTCATTTTGTTAGTAAAAACCAAAACTTTTCGAGATTTTTCTAGATAAGTTTAGTATGTGTTGAGACATGATAAAAAAATTGGAAACTACATAAACCCCCTCTCTTTGGGCGAAAATTATAGAGAGAAAAGAAGACGATTTTTCATTCTCTTAGCAAATTTCCAAGGACAACCTAGAGTAATCCACTATAAATAAAGCCTATGAAGGAGAAAAGAAAGCTTGGAGACTCCATTTGTGAAGAAGGGATTTGATTCAAGGTGAGAAAGACTAAACCCAACTTTGAAATGTTGATGTTTTACTGATTTGGTGATTATTGGATGTTGATACTTGAGTTTGATGATGTATAGATGATTATTGAATTAACAAAATAATGATTGTGAGAGATCCCCAAACTATGAAATCCCTAGGCATTGAACTAAGTTGATACCTATGGAATAGATGTTATGATGATGTTAGAGGGTCATTGATGATGATTTATATGCTTGGAGTTGATATAGTTTGAGTAATGATGTAGAGTTTGGGAGTAAAGATTGAGAATTGGTGTTTGGCCTTGAAATCAAGGGAGTGTTGCGGCGCTAAATGCCTAGCGTCTCGATGTGAAACAAATGATGCTCTCTTCCTAGCTCTGTTTGCGTGAGCGTCGCGATGCTAGTGGGCTAGCTCGCGACGCGTAATAATTTGGCGCTCTTTGTCTCGATTCTGATTTTATGGAAGTCGTGACGCTTAACACTTAGTGTCGCGATGCGCATGGGAGTCGCGACGCTCAACCTTTTACGTCGCGACGCGGAAACATCAGATGCTCACTGCCTCAGTTGTTTGTGTGAGCGTCACGACGTCCATGGGCCAGTGTCGTGACGAGTGACCAAAATTTTCCAAGATTAATTTTATCCATTTCAACTTCATTCTTAGATGTTAGAGGGCACCCAAAGGGTTTCATATAAGTTTATATACATGTGTTATGTTATGTTGCAAGCATAAAACGTCAATCATACATTACATATACTTTCCTATCAATTGCAAGAAAACTAACGATTTCTTTGACTTTAGATCAACGTTAAGGAATTCGAAGATCACCTATGTCGTGTACCGCACCTGACTTGCCATAGCACAGTGAGTAGAGTACTTATTTCAGAATTTCTATTATGTTTCAAGATATGTAGTTCTTTTGACTCAATTGATCTTTATTAAAAAGTTTATTAAATTAATGATTTCATATGAGTTGAGATATATGATTTAAGCTTTTTTTTTTTAAATAAAAATTGGTATTTGATATATGTGTTTGATGATGAAAATGATTTCAATAGTATGATTTTATGATTTTGAAAGTATGGGGAAAAAATCCACCTCAGATATAACTTGGAATTGACGGATCCAGAACGTATGCACACGTAGTTCAGGACTAGGGGGATGACGAGACATAACGCCTCTAGATCATAGATTCAAAGTCAGAATGATAGCAAAAATCAACACCTCTGGCTCTAGTTTAATGGCTTGAGAAACGGCGAGACGTATATGGCCCAAGACCACTAGTTTAGGAGTATAGGGGGACGGCGATACGCAATACCCCCATGCGTCATATTTTCTACAGTTTTTAGAGATATCAGATACATGATTTTCTTAAAAGGATTTCATAAAGTTTTTGAAGAAAAAGATTTGGTTTATGGTTTATGAATTCATAAATAAATTTTGTATGATGATCCTTTGATTTGGAAATACTAATTTTGTTTTATGGTTTTATAGCTCCACTCACTGAGTTCTTTAGGACTCACCCCCCTCCACTCTCCAGTTTTACAGGATCTTTCCGCTGGTGAGCCACAACTATCTTTTGGAGACATGGATCAGGGACAATAGTAGCACTGTCGTCACTGGTCATGGTGGTCCATCATGTCAAATGTAGTTTTTGTTATGGTTTCATTTTGATGTATGACAGTTACGTGATTTTTCAGATGAGTCTGTAAAGTTTATCCAGATGATGTATAATTTATGTGTGGTTAATGATAAGATTCCATAATCAAGATAATTGAAGGGAGAAAATCAAGGAATATCAATTTTTGAATCTTTTGTAATTATGTCACTTATCTAGTAGTTAATCTCTTTCCTATTTTAAATTTCAAACAATGTGTATATATAGTACTAAATGGCATTGTGAAATACAAGAGAAAAGATATATTTCTTCAACTTGTCCTCTTCAAATTCTACATGGTATCAGCGCCCAGATCCCTTCTCTAATTTTTTTTTCTCCACTATCTCCATCCTCCGTTCCAATGGCCTCCGACGGTACCCAAAATGTCATCCCCAACACCCAAGAACCTACAAAACCTTTGATCATAGTTGCCATCCACAACTCAATCAAACTCACATCAACGAATTATCTCTCCTGGAAAACCCAAATTGAAGCCATTCTCATCGGCTACGATTTACAAAAACACATTGATGGAAATCATCAAACCCCACAACGTACCGTCACCACCAATAATGTCGCTTCTCTAAATCCCGAATATCATACCTGGCTACGCCAAGACAAACTGATCTTTGCAGCTCTAGTCGGCACCCTATCACCATCGCTAGTCCCTCTCATCACCCAATCCCAAACCACCTATGAAGCCTGGCACATACTTGCCAACACCTATGCCCGTCCATCTCGGGGTCACATCAAACAACTCAAAGATCATCTTAAACACATCACCAAAGGCCCTAAAACCATTACCGAATATATGCAATTCATCAAAACCACAGCCGATCAACTTGCCGCCCTTGGTAAACCTCTTGACCATGAAGATCTAATTGAAAAGGTGCTTGACGGACTTGACGATAACTATCAGTCCATCATCGACTCTGTCAATGGCCGTGATTCCACTATTCTCTTTGATGAACTCCATGAAAAACTCATCAACAAGGAGTTATCTCTCCGCAACAGGACCAGCTCCCCTTCCCACCCGGCATCCGCA
This sequence comes from Zanthoxylum bungeanum, assembly GCA_019454045.1. NCBI lineage: Eukaryota > Viridiplantae > Streptophyta > Magnoliopsida > Sapindales > Rutaceae > Zanthoxylum > Zanthoxylum bungeanum. The sequence continues at coordinate 207,491 of SKCR01031929.1, read as the reverse complement.
CATCCACCAATGTTCGGACCTACAACCGACCACATCCTAATAACACTGCCCAGACCGGTCGGTTTACACCAACCACCAACCACCAACTTCCCAGAAACACTTCCACCAACACTAGAACCGACCGACATCCTCCTCGTCCATTTCTTGGTCGTTGCCAATGGTGCAGCAATCAAGGCCATGTGGTCTCCCAATGCCCTCTCTTCCGCCAACACTTCCCCGGTGCGCAACCACCAACCCAGTCGACCAACTCCTCCAACCCTCGCACGCCCAGTCACTGGCAATATCAAGCAAATGCTACCACCACCTTTTCTTCCAACCCAAACTGGCTTCTCGACAGTGGAGCCTCACATCATGTCACTACTGATCTGAACAACCTTGCTCTCCACCATCCTTATGACGACACAGATGAAATAATGATCGGTGACGGCACTGCACTCCCCATTTCCCACCACGGTTCTACCTCTCTTAATACTTTAACTAACTCTTTTACCTTATCCAATTTTTATATGTACCCAATATGAAACGTAATCTCATCTCCATTTCTCAATTTTGCAAGTCCAATAACACTTCCATTGAGTTATTACCCTCTTCTTTCATGTGAAGGATCTCCGCACGAGGGTAGTTCTGTTGCAGGGTCGAACTAAAGATGGTGTATACGAATGGCCGACATTCCCCACTCGGTCCCCTCTAATCGCCTATTCAAGTGTCAGCACCACTGTTCCTGAGTGGCATCATCGGCTCGGACATCCCTCGTCGTCAATCTTCAAACGCATCATGTCTTCATTTAATTCTGCTGTCTCTAATTCCTTTAATTCAATTTATCATTGTAATGCATGCCAATGCAATAAAAGTCACAAATTGCCGTTCTCTCCTCCACTCTTACTACCTATCTGCCCTCTTGAAGTTATATATACAGATTTATGGACCTCCCCGGTCTACTCCTTCGACAACTTCAAATACTACATAATCTTTATCGACCACTTCACCAAATACATATGGCTTTATCCCCTAAAACGAAAATCCGACACCCGTGCTGTCTTTGTGCGCTTCAAGGCACTGGTCGAAAAATTCTTCAATCGCCCTATAATATCACTCTACTCTGACAATGGGGGGGAATACCAAGCCCTCACTTCCTTCCTTACAATCCATGGGGTCTCTCATCTCACTTCTCCACCACCACACTCCTGAGCACAATGGGTACTCTGAACGTCATCATCGACATATCGTCGAGACAGGTCTTTCTCTTCTTACTCACTCCTCCAGGCCTCTCTCATATTGGTCCTTTGCGTTCTCCACTGCAATCTATCTTATAAATCGCATGCCCACACCGACCTTACACCATCACTCCCCCTATCAAAAACTCTTCGGTCATATGCAGAACTACTCAAAACTTCACACAGCTTTGGCTGTCTCTGTTACCCTTGGCTCCGTCCATACACATCTCACAAACTTCAGTCTCGGTCATCTCCTTGTGTCTTCGTAGGATATTCCCTCACTCAGAGGGCTTATCTCTGTCTCGAGCCTTCCACAAATCGACTTTACACCTCCCGACATGTCCGCTTCGTTGAGTCAATTTTTCCCTTTGCCACATCTCTTTGTCTCCTTCCCGTGCCACTCCTTACACCATCTCTGAATGGTGCTCCATGACCTTACCGGTACTGGACCCACCATTGCAGAATGTCGACCCTGCACCCCGACAGAATTCCACACCCATCAATGCCCCGAGCCAACCTCCCCATCCACCTCACATTAATCCCACAAGTACGACCACTTCACAAGCATCAGCAGACCACAGATGCCCTATCGGGCATAACCAATCCAGAGCATCATCATCACTTACCAATCAAACCAATTCTGACCGACCACAAACAATTCCACAATTACCACAACTCGATGATCAATCTAACCTCGACCGACCCACTGCAAGTCACTCACCCCTCACCAATAATCCACATAACAACCGACCTCATACACACAGCCGGGTATCAACCCTCCCCAAAAACACAACCCGCGACACTCCACCTGACCACTCTCGACCACAACCCAACACCGACCACACAAATACCGACCGAGCACATGACCTCTCAACTATAACATTCGTGCTCGACCACAGAAAATAAAACCGACCACTTGCACACTCAACTACACAACCCATACCCACCCACACCAAAATCGACCACCCGTCTGAATCCTCCGACTTACCCCGTGTCATTATCACACGTTCCAAGCACAACCTCCACAAACCAATTCAAAAACTTAACCTTCACGCCCAGCTTCTGCAACCTACTCTGGAACCCACCACCATTACCCAAGCCCTCAAGGACCCTAAGTGGCGCCAAGCTTTGTCGGACGAATATAATGCTCTACTTCGCAATGGGACATGGGAACTAGTGCCAACCTGTCCCGACCAGAACCTAGTCGGCTGTAAGTGGATTTTTCGCACCAAATTTAATGCTAACGGTTCTATTGACAGGTACAAAGCTCGATTAGTTGCCAAGGGATTCCATCAACGTCCTGGCGTGGATTATTATGAAACCTTCAGCCCAGTCATCAAGCCGACCACAGTTCAGATTGTTCTCAGTCTTGCGGTTAGTCAAGGATGGACTCTCCGACAACTTGACATCAACAATGCCTTTCTTCAAGGCACTCTCACTGAATATGTTTATATGTCACAACCTTCGGGCTTCATTGATCGGGATCACCCCAATCACGTCTGCAAACTTCGCAAGGCCATCTACGGCCTCAAACAAGCTCCTCGAGCATGGTACCATGAACTGCGTCAATTTCTTCTACACAGTCCGGCTTCACCAACTCAATGGCCGACACCTCACTGTTCATCTTCACCAACGCCCACACCACACTATATCTCTTAGTCTATGTCGACGACATCATCATCACTGGAAATGATGTTGCAGCTGTCCGCCGATTCATTAACCAACTCTCTCAGCGCTTCTCTCTCAAGGACCTTGGCCAACTTGCTTATTTCCTTGGGGTGGAGGTAACTAGCCACAACGCTGATCTTTTCCTTAGTCAACGCAAGTACATTGCCGATCTGCTCACAAGAACCCACATGATTGACGCCAAGCCAGCCCCAACTCCTCTGGCGACAAACCCGACACTCACATTACAATCTGGATCTCCCTTAAATGATCCGACCGAGTACAGAACTATTGTCGGGAGCCTCCAGTATCTCTCCCTCACTCGACCAGACATTGCTTATACTGTAAACAAACTTTATCAGTTTATGCATCAACCGACCGATGACCATTGGCATGCAGTCAAGCGTCTACTGCGATATCTCTGTGGCACTCTGGACCATGGCATATTTCTCCGCCGGAACTCCCCTCTCGCACTCCATGCCTTTTCCGACGCTGATTGGGCTGGCAACAAGGACGACTTCACCTCCACTGGTGCTTACATAGTATATCTGGGTCATAATCCTATTTCCTGGAGCTCCAAGAAACAACGTTCTGTTGCACGCTCATCCACTGAGGCTGAGTACCGATCAGTAGCCTCCACTGCTGCCGAAATAAGATGGATTTCTGCTCTCCTTACTGAACTTGGTGTCAATCTCTCTCTCCAACCAGTAATCTACTGTGACAATGTTTGGGCAACCAATTTATGCTCCAATCCTGTTTTCCACTCACGCATGAAACACGTCGCGCTTGACTACCACTTCATCCGAGAACAAGTTCAAAATGGTCTACTCCGGGTCTCACACATCTCTGGAGCTGATCAACTAGCGGACGCCCTCACCAAACCGCTTGCTCGGTCTCCTTTCAATTCACTCAAGTCCAAGATCGGACTCTCTCCACGACCGTCCATCTTGCGGGGGCATGATAAGATTCCATAATCAAGATAATTGAAGGGAGAAGATCAAGGAATATCAATTTTTGAATCTTTTGTAATTATGTCACTTATCTAGTAGTTAATCTCTTTCCTATTTTAAATTTCAAACAATGTGTATATATAGTACTAAATGGCATTGTGAAATACAAGAGAAAAGATATATTTCTTCAACTTGTCCTCTTCAAATTCTACAGTTAATGCATTAAGTCAATTCTATGGTATGTGTGCGCATGCATATTGATGTGATAATTAGATAAGAAATGAGTTCTCCTTAGTATCATTCAGAGGCTTAGGTGATAGTGGAATCTGTTGTTTGCCGATAACCTTCTCGAATTGGGGATGTTACAGTTCGAGCGAAAGGAGGTGGGTCCTACCACTAGGTTAAATGGGTGTACTAAAGACCGAGATTAAAAAGACAGTATACCTCACTATTAGTCTCTCTAAAAGTATGTGAACAACGAAACCGCATCCGAGAGGTTTTATCTATACAATTTAGCCACCAATTGCTAAGGGCCCAAGAAGGAGAGAGCTTGGAATTCAAAACACATTGAGAAACCGTTAGAGAATCACTCTCCAGCCAAAGATTAAGCCAACTCTTATCATACGTTGCTTCAATAGTCAAGATTACTGTCATGATTTTTTCATAGAAAGAAGTCCGGATCCTAAGAAGAACTCCAAAACTACCTAAATCTAAGAATAGTTTATATTTACTCGTGGATAATTCATTAGTATTATAATCAAAAAAAATTAATAATGATATATACACTCTCTTAGTCTATGTAGTTTAAGTAGTGAGAAATCATCCATCAGTTTAATTTTATAAAAAATTATCAATTTAAATCACCAATTTCATTCGATTTGCAAAATACACATCTTCTTATTTTCTTTATTCTTTTTTCCTTCTATAGAGGATCTAGTCATATCTGTTAATTTAATAATTATTTAGCTTTTTTTTTTTTTTTTTATCATAAATGAATAATATTTAATTGAAGATCTTGAGAGATGAAATCTGATTATTTTTTTTTTAAAAACCATGTGAAATATCAACTTTATCATTTTCGATTAATCATAAATTGCTCTTTGAGTGATATGATATTCCTTTCCTATTTACTTAAAAGGAGTGAATATAGAATTGTTGAATTATAAAATAAAAAAATAAAACCAATGAACTTAGTAAGTATTCGCATTGCTATAATCCAATACCTCTATAAAAGACTTGATATGCCATGCTATATTCTCACCGGCGCCCTACTTTTGGCTTTGCTCATTGGCCACTGCCTCGGATCCGAGCTCTCTTTCAGGATTTTTGGGTTGCCATCAACGATTTCAAAACTGGTGATGCGTATCATCTTTCTGTATATTTCTAATTATCTTTCAATCTATTCATGTATCACATTTTCTTTATCAGTAATAATAGAGCCACGATTTTATTTTTTTGTACAAATTTGTGAATATTACAAAACTCCTGTGACATAAAAGTATTTGTCGGATAAAAGCACAAAAAGATCATATAACCCTTTGATTAAATCATTATTTTTTATGTTATATCATTATGTACAAAGAATTCGTAAATCTAGCATTATTCTTTTTGTACCACGCTCCAACAAAAGTACATCAACCTGGCCACCGATTTGGTTCGGACCCCAATCGGATAATTCCGGTTCCAAAAAAATATGAAATCGAGAATCAGAACAGAATCGGACTGTTCCAGTTTGGATTCGATTTTTTTTAATTAATTAAAAATTTTAATTTTAATTTTTAAAAAAAATAAAATTGGGATTTCAAATTTATTTAAAATTATTAATTTGAATTTATATTACATTAAATTAAAAACTTAAATTAAAAATAAAATAAAAGAACTTGAACTTAAATTTTTAAAAAGTTAACTTGTCTACGTATCCTCTAGCGGTGAGAGGAATAAGATCTCACCTTGTTCCATTATATTTTTTAGAAAGTTCTCTATTACAATTATTTACGCAACATCATTATTTGTGCATGTTGTTGATCCTTTAGCTTTCGTTCCGCTTGCACTTGCAGATGCATCTCGTGAAAATTTTACCGATTTAACACCATTTAATTTACAAAACTTGGCTCATTCTCTTTTAACATTAGAATATGATCAAATACAATTAAGTACAATCTTAATAGGATTAATGTGATGTTCTGAAAAAGTCAGACCATCTTGAACACATAAATTAAAGACATGACATGTGCAACGAACATCAAAAAATTGACCTCTCGAATTTGGTTGGCATATTTTTTTTAATCTCTAATTGATGCAGTATTTGCAGATGAATTGTCATATTACCATAACTGCCAGTAAATTTTTAATATATGCATAATAGTTGCATTTTGCTCTTGGACCTTCATTTTCAGTCTCGACTAAATGAAAATGAATTTTGAAAATATCGGAAGATCGAGACTTAATTTATCTTCTCTGTGTACTGATACTTTGGTCGCTCTCTTGGTTGGTACGTTGGACATGGTGTTCTCAGATGAACTTGCATTTTTTGTTAATACTGAAGAGTTGTAAAATTAAATCAATAGGAGAAATTGATGATGAGAGAATTGAGAATTAAATAAATTGAGAGAATTGAGAATTTGTGTGTTGAAAAAATGAAGAATAACTCATATTTTATATTTTTGGATTATTTTTTTATACCTAAATTGCCCCTAAAACTAGTCGTTTTATTAATTTAAAACTAATTAAGAATGGGTTCCAATGATCACTCCGAAATGATCAACAGTGATAGCACCCACAGTGACAAGGCCATATAGACCAATTAGAGAGTACAATGGATAAGATAACAGAACAACTGCAAAGTTTGGCCAACGCCATTGCCAACCTGACAACAATTGGGACGAAGTGCACTCCAATCATTAGGCTCAACGAGATGGTTTCACTCCAATGATCACTAATTAATTATATTTTTTTTGTAAAATATATAAGTGATCATCTACAGTGAAACCATCTCGTTGAGCCTAATGATTTGGAGTGCACTTCGTCCCAATTGCTGTCAGGTTGGCAATGGCGTTGGCCAAACTTTGTAATTGTTCTGTTATCTTATCCATTGTACTCTCTAATTGGTCTATATGGCCTTGTCACTGTGGGTGCTATCACTGTTGATCATTTCGGAGTCTACTAATTGCTTCTTGATAAGTCTACTTTATTTCCTAATCCATCGTGCCATTACGATGACTGCAAAATAAAGATTTGCATGATGTGTGTATGCATACGATGTACAAAATGCATGCTCAATCAGTATATATCATTCCAACCTTATGTCTCCCCCACACGAGATAAGTCCATATCTTCCCTAGGTTTGACCTAGCTTATGCACCAACAAGGGGTACATAAGCTCGTTTTCTCTTATGCTATAAAGAGAAAACTTTGGCTACTTTGGTTATGTTTCATCATAAAAAGACAAAGACCGCTCATTTACATAATGACTAATCCTAATATGGGAATTGTGTTATTGTCTAATAACGATAAATTTGACCCTTAGTAATCTCGATTATTTTGGGATGGGCTTAGAAATGTTTAAAGATATTCAAATGGAAAAAAAAACAAGGCTTACCATTTATGGATGAAAGTTAGTAAGGGTATCAGAATCATGTTTTGGCACTTTTGGATCATAACTAAACATTTTTAGGCTCAACGAGATTTGCATATAAGGTGGCCCATTGACAATTCAAAGTATTTGGCCCAATTATCATGAAATATAAAGTTATCCCAGTTGAAAAGGCCCAACAAGTTTACACCCCACGGTAAATGGTTCAAACAACTTCAAATTCTCTGGGGCCTAAACACAAGCACAATGAAGGCTCCTATAGGACAACAACTATGGGCTCTTTATGTGGACTTATAAGGGCACGGCTCAGGCTCTTATCGGTGAAAGGTTGCCTACAATTAGGTCTCTCCACTCAAGGGTTCAATCGAACAAGTGAATGCATATTTTTTATACCTAGGGACATGAAAGGTTATCCATAACTAGGTTTCCCCATTCAAGAATTTGATCGACCAAGTGAACACACATTTATGCTCAATGGTACATGCCAATAAGTGATGATTATCATCACATACCAATCCACCAGCTTGAGTGAAAGAGATTTCTCAATATGCAACGCCATCTGGGTTAATAAATGTATGCAAAATATGAAGACATGGTTCTCCTCAATCTCACCATAAATACTAGAAGGGATTTTTTGGGGCCGACTCTCTATCCATAGTGGAGTCGCCATCTCACAGCTCGCAGAGAGTACAGATAGTCCCACAAAGGAAATAATAGGAGAATAAGGGAGTCTTCACCCAATATAAGACACTGGGAATGATTTAAGGTCGCTGACACGCTTAAAAAATGGTTTTTTACTCCCAAGTATAAGAGTGTCGAAGTAATAAAATAACTTCGTAAGTCTGGGGTCGATCTATATGGAATAAAATTAATAGGATAAAATAATAATTCAACTAAAAATAAAAATACTAAAATAAAATATTAGGGTTAGGGGATCCACATTTGATATTTCAAATATAAATAATTTTTACTTTTTTATAAATTATAATTATTCCCAAATTAATTTATTTCATAAATATCAGATATTAATTATGCCAACACATATAATTCGTCTTGTCGATAATTAGTCATGTCAAGGTACTAAATATGCCAAAATATATAAAACCAGCCATAAAAGCGGTGATAACATTTGTCAATAACAAGTCCAGTTAGGTACTCAGTTATACCAAATATATAAAACCAGCCATATATGCGGTAATAAAATTTGTCAATAATTGATAGTCCACTATCTGTCATTAATGGGATTCAAGTATTATATGTGTCAATCATGGACTGTTTACAGCTAGTCAAGAGTCCTAAATAAACTGGAAAGAGTATGAATTTTATTTAGAAAATTATCATAATTTATAAAATATAATTTAATAAAAATCACATATATTTTCATACCATTAGCTTCACCATTTACCCTATCATGATACAAATTAGCAGAACAAGATATAAATAAAAACACTAATAATTTTTTTATTAAAAGAAAAATAAATTACAAAAGAAAAAATACACACAATAGCTCACTTCACAATGTCTCGGAGAGACCTGTGGAAATTTACTAAAGAAAATTAGATGTTAAGCACATCTATCTCAGCATCCCTTGCAAGATTTAATCAATTCTTTTTTTCTTTTCTTTTTTTTTTTTTTGATTTTGTCCTTACTTGTTTTGTCAAAGCATGCAAATTTCTTTGTATACTTTGACAAATCCTCCACCTTTCCATCAAAAGGTGGAAGCAAATTTATTTATTTATTTTACTTTATATTTTTTTTTTATCTTTTCTTGTTTGTTTGTGTTTTTAATAATTACATATAACACACTTTGGATATTTCATCAGTTTCGGCATTGCAAACTTCAGAATTAGAAAATCTTATTAACAGTAAAGTTGTAGATATTTGAGTCTTCTTTCATCTGAAACTAGAGTCGCCTCAATCCGATATCGGAGTAAGAAATTATGGCCAAAATATTAACATTGTGTATAGTTGGAATTTCTGAAATTGTACATTATTATAGCGTCTTTTCAAGTTTTTGGCCTCCAAAATCCAATGTATTATTTCACCTGCTTAAGAAATAAAAATTAACAATAAAAATATATAAATATAAATATTATTTTTTATTTCACAAATGTGATTAATTAAGGGGATTAATGAAACTACAGATGTAAAATGATTAATTTTTTTTAATAAATGTGTAATTTTTTTAATTAAGGGGATTAATGTAATTTTTATCATTCTGTCATACACACATAAAACAATGTATTAATCAATTCATTGTATCCACAATATTCACAGGTCTTATTGAAAAGAAGGTAATATTTTTGTCCTAAAATTATATTAGAGTTCACAACTTTTGCCAATGAAATTTCATTTATAATTCATACACTTTTTTTTTGACAAACTCAAGCTCTATCATTTTACGCGAACAATCATTGCTTACTAAGGCAAGATGTCATGTTACTAAGTAAAAGCTTAATTATTATCATTTTTTTTATTAAACTAACTCAAGCTCTATCGTTTTGATGTCTGGTACTAAGTAAAAGCATGATTAGTTTTTTTGAATAAAAATATAAATTCTACTGCCTTTAGGTGTTACCTTCAACAAACTAGAGAACTGAATATTATAAAATTTTCACTTACAATCAATGATCATATGTTACAGTGTATGTTGATAATACTTGTCAAATGAGCTTATGAAGATCAAATTTAATAAATATTATGAAGAATTCACAAATTTAAATAATTCAAAAAGAAATGAATAAAAATAACTTGTTACGAATTATTTTTGAGATACGTCTCAGTAGCGAAAACTCCTTACACTGCCATCTCTAAACAACAATTCAACTTGGTTAGTCAAAAATTTATTGTTAGTTTGTATGTAGTTTTTTTTTAAACAAAAAAGAAAATTAAAACAAAATACTTTTTTTTACACACAAAATAATAATAAAGCAAAAACGATATATAAAACAACAACACAAAAATGATTTTTTTGAACAAAAACACAGCAACGAAACATAAAAATGAAAATTATCTAGTCAACTATCCCATCCCCCAATCAAATTGTGACATTGTCCTCAATGTCTGAATAAGAAGAAGTAGAGTTTAAAAGACATCACCTGATTAGTGTGTGTTAGTTCCATTTTTATTGGCATGTGTCCGTGACAAAACAAGTTCAATTGAGTTGTAATCTTGTCATGAAGATCTGACCGGCGTAATCACACGTGTATAACGCAAACGTACGTATCATTCAAGTAGTATAAAAATATCGATCACACGAGGACTTAATTCCTATTGTTGTTATTAATTATTGATACTATTTATTTACATGTATCTAATTAAGGGAGAAGAGAATGATTGTTTGATTGGTTGGATGAATGTGGATTTGCTAAATAATAAATAAAGACACAAAAGAAATACTAAGGAAAAATAAACAAAAGCCACAAATATCTAGGGTCGTGATTTCACACAATATTATTCTAATGATGAATTGATTTTCTTATATGTGTGTAATAAATCAGTTTGCTAACCTGGAACAAGAAGATATGCAAAAGCCTCTGTCGATGGTCAGATGCAAACACCCAAATAACCCAATTAATCATATGTCTATGTTAACCAAGTTACCTGAATTCATTAAGTTCAAGTTCCAATAGTAGCTACCCCCGCCCGAAAGGTATATGTGTATCATGTAAGGAAATCTATTAAAGGATTATCTATCCTCAAGGAAGATCGTGGGCTATTGAATCTAAGGTTGAAACCTAAAATCCCTTCGTCAAGTTCATTTTAAGTTTTACCACATCAATCTTATTGGTGATCAAGCAACAAGAAGCATTAAGCTTAAGATTCAATAAACAACTTAAGAATTACCTATTATATAATTAAATCAATTATTAAGCATGTGAATATTATGTTTTATCACTTCTCTAGAATAAAAATAAAATACTAGGGGTTAGGGGATCCACCTTTACTAATTCTAATTTATAAATCTCTCTTATTATAATATAGAAATTATCAGTGATATTACCAACCAACCATATAGGTGGTATCCTGATTAAGTCAGATTTTCAATTAAGTCCAAACGACCATAAATGTGGTGTTATCATTTGTCCACAAATCAACCATATAGGCGGTAATTATATGTCACCTAAAGACCGACCATATAGGCAGTGTCACATTATGTCAAATAAATAAAACCAGTTATTAAGGCGGTAATCCTTTAATTTAAATTATAATTTCCATATTATAATTAAGGGAGATTGATTTAAACTAAAATAATAAAAGTTTTTTCCCTCAGTGGAAATCTAACTAAAAAACATAAAAGAAAAGAAAAGAAACTACTATTATTACTGAAAATAAAAATACATAACTTAGATTATAAGAAATAAACAAATAAGATGCAATCCTTAAATTCCTTATAAAAATCTAAGGAAAGAATGAGAAGTACAAATTAAAATCCTTATAGGAAAATCTAAAGGCTTCCACGAATTTCTCCACCAATTGCTCCACAAATTGCTCCACCAAACATGACACCAAACATGGCATCAAACATGGTGTTGGACAATTATGACCCAGAGCATCACTATTGTTAAAAGACATTGTGGTTTTTGTACAAATTAACTATGTGACAAAGGAAATTGCTATTTTATCATTTTGTGATTAGATTACTTGAATATATAAATGATAAAAGTCATTATGATTAGTTCCAGATTAATAAGATATGAGACAATATTAATCCACGAAAGTTTAATCATTAAATATCCATATTTGTAGTATTATCGAGAATGGACATCGATAACACGGAATAGACTAGTATTTCACTTAGGCGCGTTATGGAAGCTTAACAACATAGTTCTCATATATTTAAGTATTGGATACTTATGCAAGTGTGATAGGAGGTCGTGTTTGCCGATGGTACGGAAACAGTTTCGCTCTGGATAGACCCATCAGAATCTCATTGGTAGTATGACTATGTGTCTAAGAGAGTCCGAATTAGGGTAGGTGTATTTGGTCTTAACCTGAGACTTGCATCGCTAATACTTGCGACAATCAATACGCTTTAGTTTGGTCGTCTGGGACTTTAACAGGTTCTGTGTATGCCTCTTCTGGGTTTATTGAGAATCGTAGTGTATTGGGTGTGATGTCAAGATGGAAATATCACTTCAGTCATATGGACATGATGATCATGCAGAGATACAGAACTGGTACTCTAATATATTACAATTATCGGGATAATATGACAAGGTCATGATTATCGATAAAGAGACTAGTTGCTAGTGATCCGAGATATGCTTCGTACGAGGCATACACAATTCCAGCCCCAGGCCTAGCATATGACATCTGATACTGGATCGTAATACGCAATACATTGTATACTATGTCTGATATAGATTATATATTCTTCATTGAATATTTCTGGAGAATTGGGTAGGCACAGTGCTTTGATAGAAGCCAACCATGTCGTGTTCGGATAGTCCGACGATCGAATTTACTGGCAACATATCCAAGGATCTCTTGGGTCGCTTCCCAAAGATTCACTAATGATACTTGACTCGAACATAACTAATCTAGGATTAATTAAGAGAGAGAAAATTAATATGGGATTGATTATGGCAAGAATTTTATCTGGGATAAAATTCGAATAGAAGAGAGAGAACGATTAATTTGGAATTAATCGATTAAATAATATATTTGATATATTAATTGTAATTAGATTTCAAAAAGGAATTAAGATTGGATTTTAATTCGGGCGAACGAATTAATTTAGAATTAATTCGCGAGCGACTTTCGTAATAATTTTGCGAGGCACTATTATTTAATTAAATTGGATTTAATTATGTTGCGACGGAAAATTTGTTTAATCAGATTAAGCGAACCCGAGCCTGAAGTGTGTGGAGCAAGCCACTTGAATTTTGAATTAAAGTGGGTCCCACCAACTTACATCACATGTCTATCAAGTGCCAACTTGAGTGATGGAAGTGGTTGGAGGCATTAAATGTCATTTTTCCCTCCAACACTTTGCTTTTGCTTTTTGGTAAAGCATATACCAATTTTAGAGTTTGACTTTTTAGATGTGGTAATTGTTTTAGAAACAAAACAAAAAGAAAATACAAAACCTCTCTCTCTTTCTCACTTGGCTGAGAATTTCTAAGTTCTTCTCCATTGATTTTGCTTCAAAATCAAAGCTTGCTAGCACATAAGGAGTCTTGTGAGGTGATAGGGAAACTCATCATTGGGTTGCATTCAACACACAAAGCTTGGAGCTTCCGAAAGGCAAAGATTTTTGAAATCCTACATCCGCTCATTGTCAGTATTTTTCTGTAACTTCTTTGAGTATTGACACATGAAATCATGACTTATAGATCCTTGGCATGCTCTAGGAACCCAACAATGGTATCAGAGCCAATTTTAAGCATGATTTGTTTTAGGGTTTATTTTGCGAGGCACTATTATTTAATTAAATTGGATTTAATTATGTTGCGACGCGATTTTTTTTTAATCAGATTAAGTGAACCCGAGCCCGAAGTGTGTGGAGCAAGCCACTTGAATTTTGAATTAAAGTGGGTCCCACCAACTTACATCACATGTCTATCAAGTGCCAACTTGAGTGATGGAAGTGGTTGGAGGCATTAAATGTCATTTTTCCCTCCAACACTTTGCTTTTGCTTTTTGGTAAAGCATATACCAATTTTAGAGTTTGACTTTTTAGATGTGGTAATTGTTTTAGAAACAAAACAAAAGGAAAACACAAAACCTCTCTCTCTTTCTCCATTGGCCGATAACTTCAAAGTTCTTCTCCATTGATTTTGCTTCAAAATCAAAACTTGCTAGCACATAAGGAGTCTTGTGAGGTGATAGAGAAACTCATCCTTGGGTTGCATTCAACACACAAAGCTTGGAGCTTCCGGAACGCAAAGATTTTTGAAATCCTACATCCGCTCATTGTCAGTACTTTTCTGCAACTTCTTTGAGTATTCACACATGAAATCATGACTTATAGATCCTTGGCATGCTCTAGGAACCCAACAATGGAATCAGAGCCAATTTTAAGCATGATTTATTTTAGGGTTTATGGACTTTATTTGAGGTTTTTGTGTTTGGATGCATGATTTCTTCAAATTGGTTGTTTGGATGAGCTTGGATGATGATGAATTAGATTTATACATCTTAAAATTTGAGAAAATGGATTGGATAAAATTTTCCTTAATTTCCTTAGCTTGGCCGAACATAACCCTTGTAGTGTTCATGGTGATTTTTTAATTTTAGACCATTGGATGTGTTTAAAAGCTTGAAATAAATTGATTGTTGATTTAATTGGATTGAAATCAAATTGATTGTAATTTTATGCGTAAAATCGTGAGCCTTAGCATGTTATTATTGATTGATTTTGCTTCAATTTGTGTTGGACATAAATTGGATATTTAAAGCATGATTAATTAGTTTAATTGATGTTTTGGAAACATTGGATTAATTAATTAATTATGGTAATTACACTTTAATTAAATAATTGTGATATTTGGAATATTGTAATTAAATAAATTAGTCTTTAATTTTGAATTGGGCTAATATTATAGTATTTGGGCTTAATGGGCTTGGTTGGGCCAAGCTTGGTTTAGAACAATTGGATTGGATTCAAATTAGGCATAAAACCATTCCATAAAGTTCAAATAGAATAATTGGGCCTTTAAATATTTAATTGGGCCTAATGTGCCAAAATTGATTTATGGCAAAGGGTGATTCCTTATTGAGATTTAGTTGCCAAAGTCCATGCCTTAAGAATTAATTAAAAGCCGATTGGACTTTAATTAAATTAACATTGGATGTTAATTGGGCCTTTGAGACCCATAAAAATTGGATTTAGAATCTAAGTTTAAAAGGCACTAAAAGAAGTGTAATTATTTAATTTGAAATTAAATTAGAATTAGTATTGAATACAAATTAAATTGGATTTAAAATTGTAGTTCGATATAATTCAAGAATATGCACTTTGAGTACTTATTCTTAAACGAGTTGGACTCGGGCAAATCAAATTGTTGTTTGAACATTGGATGGTCATTAATTTAAAGATTAATTAATTGGATTAGATTGATTGAATAACATTCTTTGTGTGAATACATGGATGTATTGTATGAATAATGTATATCAGATGGATATTAGAAGGGTGAGGGCAATTTTGGAAATTATTGTAATAAATTTAGAATTTATTAGATTGGACCTGTGTGTTCAGCCTATTATCTCTATACTCTTTGTATTTATCATCTCACCAATTCCCCTCAATGTAAATGAGGTTTCTTTACTGTATTATGTAATTGGGTAGAAGTTAGAATAGTGCTAGCCGGGGAGAGGAAAAAGAGAGATTTGTTCTAGGAATAATTTATTGAATATCCTTCCGCATATCATTATTATTTATTTCGCGTCTTATTATGCTTTTAGAATGCATGCTTAAGGGTGTATGATGAGACCTAATCAAAGATAATAAATTGGTTGCCAATTTACGTGAAAAACCCTCAATAAAAAATTAAGCATTTTCCTTCCATTGAGTGGTTCTCTCTCAAGATCCAAGATTGACATTGGTTTGTTGGCCAAAGTCAAGATCAATGTCCATCGCGGATGTGTTTGAACCATGAAGGCTTTGTTATATATCGCATATCTTGGGTAGTTGTGACTTGTTGGCCAAAGTCAAGGTCACTTCTTATTCATCGACGTGGATTACGAAGCTTTCCCACTGTCAATGGGGCATGCTTAACTGGAATCATTAAGCTTGTTGAGCCAAAGCCAAGGCTTAGTTGATTCAGAGAAAAAATGTTAGGAAATATATTGGATATATTGACATATATATTGTATATATATTCCAGACTTGGAGGTCCACCTACCAGATCTATGAATTGGATGAGATCCAATTGATCTTAGAGATCTACCTAGTTAAATATCATATAGTTTGTTGGCCAAAGTCAAGGTTGTGTGTTATTTAACTGGATCTTAGCCCACTAGAAAACTAAGTTTTCTGAGTACTCAATAGAGGGTTAGAAGCTCGCCGAAAATTAGTGGGAGGCCAGTATTGAATTTGCAATTTCGTTTAAATACTTGCCGATACGCGCTTTCAAATTATTTTTGTCATTTTATATATTTATTAGTTGGACTAATATTTTATTATTTTCTTTTAACAGTTGCATTGTACCTGTAATCGTCAGTTAAATAGTTAGACTATTGCAATTAAGATGGCCGGAAAGATCAACGTTAGAGACATTATCATAGGCGAAAATGTCTTTAATGGTGCGAACTTTCCTGACTGGGATATGAACCTTAGGATTGTCCTGGGGGTCGAGAAGATGCTCTATACAATAGAGAGAGCTCTCGGGCCTAAGCCCGGAATTGAGCATCCACTTGAGCTTGAGCTTTGGAAGACTCACATTGATGACAATTCAACTGCTCAATCTGTCATGCTTGCTGCAATGACCCTACAATTTCGTCATCAAAACAAGGGATTGGATCCCTATGAAATGATTTTAAAATTGAGGGACCTTCATCGATCTAACCTTAGATCGCAGAGGTATGAATTGCAGAAGAAGCTTTTTCGCTCTCGCATGTTAGAGGGTACATCTGTTGAGCATCATGTATCACAGATGATTGCTGACATCGAACGACTATGTCTGTTGGGCATTACTTTCGAGACCGAGACAATTATAGATTTGATCTTACAGTCTCTGCCCGACTGTTGGGGTGGGTTCGTCATGAACTATAACATGATGAACCAAGAGAAGACTCTTAGAGAGCTGATGGCAATGCTGAATGAGGTAGAGCCAGAGCTTCTGAAGGGAAAGAAGCGCGAGGCGCATCTTAATTTGACATCCCAGAAGGCCAATGCTTTGTTGAAGGCTCATGGGGGTGTCAAGAAGAAAAAAAAAGGGCAATGCTAAATCATCACAGTCTTCTGGGAAGACTAAGGAAAAATCCCAAGACGTCTGCTTACACTGTGGCAAACGGGGTCACTGGAAGTGTGACTTCCGTAAGCACCAGCACTACAAGAAAAAAGGCTTTTACTGATACTAAATTAGTGTCAGTAAAGGGTTTTACTGACACTATATAAATGTGTCAGTGTTGCCGCAGCCAGAAATCACTGACACTAGTTTCTAGTGTCAGTGATTCTTAGTGTCAGTAAACGTTAATACTGTAGTATCAGAAAATTATTGACAATATGGTATCAGTAATCTCTCACACTATTTTAGTGTCAGTAATTATTGACACTATATCATCAGTATTTAGTGATATTATAGTGTCAGTAAATTTTGTTACTGCAGTATCAGTATATTTCTTATTTTTTGTAATTAAATTAATCATAAAATATATATATATATATATACCAACTCAATGAAATAAAAAACTAAAAAATTACATTTATATAAAATTCGCAATATAATAGATTAATCGTATTAATCAATTCAACAGTATCACATGATGAATACAAAAACTCCATAGACAATCTTTAAATTAACATATATATATTTCAAAAACTACTCTTAAAGTCCCATCAAAATGTCATGCCCCCACCAAAATTCATGATACTTGTTGAGAAGCCTGCAACAATCCCCCAACAATATGATATCTGGCACAAAATCTGAAATTATAAACCAAATGTTAAGAATTAGATGGACTTCCAAAAAAAATCGATATCTTCATAAATAAAAACATTAAATACATCCAAATAAAAATACAAAATATAACCCTAATCTAATTTTTGTCACATAAAGCACTTATTGACAATAACCATACCAACAACCTAAGAGCATGCATATAAAAACCAAATGCATCCATAATAACAAGTTGTATCTTTCATACCGCTACATAATCACCAAAACAAACAAATCAATAACACACACACACACACACACACACACACCAACATATATATATATATAGACGGACATAAAACTGAAATAAAAGGATCTCATGAACCAGATGAAGTTTATCAGATGACATGATCTAATACTGTTTCCAAATGCAGGAAGCAAATCAAGATGACAAGATAGTTGTTCATTATGGAATTCCTGGAAACTAAAAGTTCAAAGCTCAAAATGTACTAGAATGTAACATTCCAGGTAATTGCCATAAAAATAGATGAGATAAACATGTAAGATCTCAATATATCAAATACTGCTTCCATAGCATTCATGCTGCACCTCAAAGCACATCAGATGACAGGTGCCATATCCCCCAAAGGTTTCAACAAGTATCAATCAGAACATGGCAAAACTTCATCAGGTAAACATTATCTTTCATTATCTTGAAATATCATCAAATCGGTCATACTAAAATAATACTCATGCCAAACATTTAATCCACTATCACTAACCGTATGTATACATGCATATGTTATCATCTCATCATGTTCTAGCATTCTTACAATATGATCTTTCTAAGTAAGCAAACAACTCATACAATCAAAGCTTGACTTACAACTAATACCATGCATGCATCATGCACACTTACACCATCAAAGCTTGACTTACTTTCATGGCTAATAACATCAACAGCCTACAGCAATCCAACAAATGGCTTATATTCATATATTTCCACTTAACTAACATAAATGTTTGCATAACTTAATATACATATTCAACTAGTTGAAGTATAGCGAACACCCTCAAACCAAAAGGCTTACCTCCAATTTTGATTAAAATGAATACAACAAAAAAAAAAAACTCACTTGTAAAGAAAGTTGTGATCATGGAGACCAACAACAAGAGCAGAAGCACCAATCTCCCTCATAAGAGCCACAATCTTGGTTCACTAAAAAAAATAATGAACTTGCCTTGTCAGCTAAAGGTTCACGACTAAATGGAGGATCATGCTCCAAGTATTCAAAAATAAGCTGGCCTGGAGGATTGCGAATCTCACTTTCTTCACTTGATGAACCCACTCTCTTTCAACCAAAATCTACACAGGCAAAATCTGCAAACCAAATCAAGCAATTTGTTCCTTGTGAGACGCCGTTCATTGCCTTCACCATAAGCAGCAATGTGTTCCTTGTGTTTTAGTCGAAGCTTCTCAGTTGCTTTCTTAATAACCTCAAAGCCTCCATCATTCCTCATGGATTTGGTGCTGAAACATTGTCAAATATTTTATGAGAGAACTTCTATCTCTATTATACATTGATTATTTACTAAATAACTTTCTCCAAGAGGTACCCTGATTCACAGCAAAAAAAAAGGTAAGAAACAGTATGTGGAATATAGCATGAAAATTTATTAAGATTAGAACCAGTAAGAAATTTAAAGCAAATGTGGAATATGGAGTGATACAGTATAATCTACAACATGGAGTGATACATAAAGATGTCACTCTAAATGTAAGAAACAATTGTTATAACAATGAGAATTGTTATTTAAATTTGTAGTCTAACACAAAGCAAAATGCAAAATGGTGTCATTTACTGTAATCGGGGTACCAGCCCCATTCCAATCACCCTGTTCGGACAAATTTTTAAAGATACATACAGTCAATACGCAAAGGGAAAAACTATAGAACTTTGAATCAATATCAGGCCTCTAATGTTGCAATTCAATAGAGAATATATGGTATTTTAACGAAGCAGAAAAATTTGAGAACAATCAAGGAGAATTAACCTGAATTAGCTTGGGCGAAGTCTTAGGGAAGAATTGAAGTCCTGAGCCAATTTTTACCCCCCACTCCATTTCAACCAAAATCCACAAAGGCAAAATCTGCAAACCAAATCAAAACCAACATTAACAAAAACCCACGAGCAAAATCAGAAATAAACAACAATCACCCATTTAAATCAAAGCCCTAACAAGTGAAACCCACTTAAATTTAACGACCCAAAAAAAAAAAAATAAATAAAATAAAATGAGTAAATTAGAGAAATTCGAACCTGTGCGTTTCAACGTGATTCGTGAGAGTGTGAGAGAGCAAGTAGAGCGAGAGTGAGAGAGACGAGTCTGAGGTAGAGAGTTTTGAGTCTTTGAGAGAGACTGAGCGATAGAGATGAGTCAGAGGCAGAGAGAAACCTTAAACCTTAGGGTTTCGTTGAGGGAAGAGTTGAAATAGGTTAGGATTTTGTTTTGATAAAGAAAAAAAAATGGAGGATTAGGGTTTGTTAATGTTTAGGTTCACACAAATAATTTTGGAGAAGGCGGCCAGGTCTGTAAACGAAGAAAAATGAAAAAGCCGCGGAAATGAATGGGGAGAAGGCGCCTATTTATTTAATCTATTAGAGGGGAAAAAATTTCCCCACTAAAAATAATAAATTCGCCACTATATGTCTATTTTTAGTGGTGAAATAATTTTTCGTCACTAAATGTAAAATTTTAGTGGCGAAATAGGATTTCGCCACTAAGTGTAAACTTTTAGTGGCGAAATAAATTTCGCCACTAAATTTTCGCCACAAAAAATCATTTTTCTTGTAGTGATTGTATCATCAATTGGCACATTATTTGCCTTATCTTCTCCTACCTATTGTTTGAAATCACAAAAGAACAATAATTACTTTAATACGAACAATTTATGAGTAAAATTATATAAACATGTGTTTACCACTACAAACCTTATTTTCAACCCAATCACAAAATGTGCGAGTATGTTCAGCTTGCAACCACAAAGGTTTCTTTGACTGACGGGGGTATTTTATATCAATGGTTACAATTTCGAGTCCCAGCAGACTTAAGGAAATAATTTTTTTTTAATTTTTTTACTGATACTAAGGTATCATTAATTACTGACACTAAATTTACTGATACTCTAGTGTCAGTAATATATGCGAAAAACGTCACTTCCGCGAGGTGTTGGTTCGACTCCAGACGACTACGCGTTTTTTTTTTTTTTTTTATTTTACTGATACTATTGTAATAGTAATTACTGACACTAAAATCGCTGATACCATAGTGTCAGTAATTATTGATATTTAAGTGAAAAACACGGAAATAGGCCATTTACACGTCGTTTCTGACACTTTTAGCCTAGTGTCACTAACCTTAGTGTCAGTAAAGACCTTTTTTCTTGTAGTGCAGGCGGACTTGAAGGAAGTGAAAGCGGGCAAGGCTCTGGTTTCAGGTATGTTTGTTATTGAAATAAACATGTCCACTACTGGTTTTAAAAATTGGATTTTTGATTCTAGATGTAGGACTCACATATGTACTGATGTGCAAGATCTGCAGATTAGTATGAGACTGACTTCAGGAGAGATTGACCTGTGAGTCGAAAACGGGACGAGAGTCGCTGTTTTGCCTGTTGGCACCTATGTTTTGAATCTGCCCTCGGGGCATGTAATTATATTAGGTGACTGCTATTTTATACCTAGTTTGACTAGAAACATCATCTATGTATCTAGTTTATCCCGATGCGGGTATACCTTTATATTCCGGAACACTGGGTGTTTTGTATATAAAGATGACATTTTGATATGTACATCAGATGTTAATAATGGTATTTATATTTTGAATATAAATGAATCTCAAACATATAACATGACAAACAAAAGGCTCAAATTGAGTAACACATATGAAACTTATTTGTGGCATTGTCGTCTGGGACACATCAACAAAACTCGTATATCCACTCTTTCGAAGAATATATACTTGGACGAATTTGATCCTAATTCATATGATGTCTACGAATCTTGTTTGTTAGGCAAAATGCCTAAAACACCTTTTAGTGGTAAATGTGTACGTGCCACCGAGCCGTTAGCCATTGTTCATAGTGACGTATGCAGGCCCATATCTAGCCAGGCTAGAGGTGGATATGAATACTCCGTAACCTTTACGGATGATGCATCACATTATGGTTATGTGTATCTTATGAAACACAAGTCCGAAACTTTTGAGAAAGTCAAAGAGTTTCGACACGAAGTAGAAAAACAGACTGGCAAAAGGATTAAAACATTATGGTTGGACCGTGGTGGAGAATACTTAAGCAATGAGGTTCAAAATTACTTGAAAGAATATGGTATTCTTTCACAATAGACTCCTCCCGAAACACCTCAATTGAACGGTGTGTCCGAACAAAGAAACCGAACTTTGTTGGACATGGTAAGGTCAATGATGAGTCGCACTGAGCTACCAATTTCCTTCTGGGGATATGCATTAAATAATGTAATACTTATTTTGAATAAGGTTCCGTCAAAGTCTGAGACTTCCATAGATTTGATCTTACAGTCTCTTCCTGACAGCTGGAGCGGGTTCATCATGAACTATAATATGATGAACCAGGAAAATACTCTTGGAGAGTTGATGGCAATGCTTAAAGAAGCAGAAAAAGAGATTTTAAAGGACAAGAAGCGTGAGGCGCACATCGCTTCGACATCTCAGAATTCCAAGGCTTGGCCGAAGACTTCTGGAGGTGTGAAGAAGAAGAAGAAAATAAAGGGCAAGGCCAAATCATCAAAGTCTTCTGGGAAGGCAAGAGACAAATCCCAAGATGTTTGCCTACAGTGTGGCAAACGGGGTCACTGGAATCGTGACTGCCGTGAGTACAAGGCGCATATGAAGGAAGTGAAAGCCCAGCTTCAAGTATGTTTGTTATAGAAATAAACATGTCTACTTCTAGTTTTAAAAATTGGATTTTTGATTCTGGTTGTGGTACTCATATATGTACTGATGTGCAGGATCTGCAGATTAGGAGGAGACTGGCTTCAGGAGAGATCGACCTCCGAGTTGGAAATGGGACTAGAGTGGCCGTTTTGGCTGTTGGGACCTATATTTTAGAACTGCCCTCGGGACATGTACTTAATTTATCAGACGTTTATTATATACCTAGTTTGACTAGAAATATTATATCAGTATCTTGTTTAACCCAATGTAGATACACTTTTGTATTCAGAAACACCGGGTATTTTGTTTATAAAAATGATTTTGAGATATGTAGCGCTGATATTAATAATGGTCTTTATATTTTTAATATAAATAAATCTCAAACATGTAACATGACAAACAAAAGGCTTAAATTAAGTAACAAAGATGAAACTTACATGTGGTATTGTCGTCTGAGACACATTAACAAGACTCGTATATCCACACTTTCGAAGAGTGGGTACTTGGACAAATTTGATCCAAATTCATATGATATCTGCGAATCTTGTTTATTAGGCAAAATGCCTAAAACACCTTTTAGTGGTAAAGGTGCACGTGCCACCGAACTTTTAGCCCTAGTTCATAGTGACGTATGTGGGCCCATGTCTAGCCAGGCTAGAGGTGGATATGAATACTCCGTAACCTTTACGGATGATGCATCGCATTATGGTTATGTGTATCTTATAAGACACAAGTCGGAAACCTTTGAGAAATTCAAAGAGTTTCGACTCGAAGTAGAAAAACATACCGATAAAAGTATTAAAATATTATGGTCGAACCGTGGTGGAGAATACTTGAGCAATGAGTTTCTCGATTACTTGAAAGATTATGGTATTCTTTCACAGTGGAATCCTCCCGGAACACCTCAATTAAACGGTGTGATCGAACAGAAAAATTGAACTTTATTGGACAATGTAAGTTCTATTATGAGTCGCATTGAGCTACCAATTTTCTTCTGGAGATATGCATTGAACAGTGCAATACTTATTTTGAATAAGGTTCCGTCAAAGTCTGTTCAACAGACTCCATATGAAATATGGACATGAAAGAAACCAGGTTTCTCATTCCTGAAGATTTGGGGATGCTGGGCATACATTAAATGTTTGGATGATACCAAACTAGAACCCAAATCGGATAAGTGCTTATTTGTAGGTTATCCTAAGGAAACCAAAGGATATTACTTCTTCAATCCACATGAGAACAATGTATTTATTGCTCTACATGCGGTTTTCCTTGAAAAGGAATTCCTAAATACAGTGGTTAGTGGGAGGAAAGTAGAACTCGATGAAAATCGTAGTGATACTATTCCTGGCACCGATTCCCCAACAGAACACGAACATTCATCATGGATGAGACTGTACCACAATCTTCTAATACACAAGAACCGCGTAGGTCGGAGAGAGTTAGAAAACAACCTGAGAGGTATGGGTTTCTGATCTCACCTCACGTAGATATTAATCTTATTGAGGATAATGAGCCGGCCACGTATGAGGAAGAGATACAAGGTATCGACTATGTTTTATGGCAAGATTCCATGAAGTCCGAAATGGATTCCATATATACCAACCAAGTTTGGACATTGGTTGATGCACCAGAAGGCGTAAAACCTATTTGTTGTAAATGGGTATTCAAGAAGAAGACTGACATGGATGGCAACATACAAAACTAGGCTTTTAGCGAAATGGTATTGTCAATGACATAGTGCCAATTACGACGAAACTTTTTCACATGTTGCCATGATTAAATCCATTCGGATAATGCTTGTTATTGCTGCATATTTCGATTATGAAATATGGCAGATGGATGTCAAAATAGCTTTCCTTAACGGAAATTTTTTGGAGGATGTTTACATGCAACAGCCTGACGGTTTTGTCGTACCAAAATATGCAAACAAGGTTTGCAAGTTAAATCGATCCATTTATGGATTGAAGCAAGCATCGTGTTTTTGGAACCAACGTTTTGATGAGATCATAAAAGAATATGATTTCGTTCAAAACGAGGATGATCCTTGTGTATTTAAGAAGATTAGTGGGAGCACACTGACATTTATTGTGCTTTATGTTGATGATGTATTGCTTATTGGCAATGAAATTCCCATGCTACAATCGGTGAAAACTTGGCTTTCATTAAAATTCTCCATGAAAGATCTAGGAGAAGCAGATTTTATTCTGGGAATAAGGGTCTACCGAGATAGATCTAGAAAGCTGTTTGGACTCTCCCAGAGCTTGTATATTGACTAAGTGTTGAAGAGATTCAACATGGATCAGTCTAAGAGGGGACTATTGCTAGTGTCACATGACGTCTCTCTATCTAAGGACATGTGTCCTAAAACTCAAGATGAGAGAGACAACATGAGTCAGATCCCGTTTTTTCTGTAGTGGGATCGATCATGTATGCTATGATATGTACGCGACCTGATGTCTCGTATGCTTTGAGCATGTATAGTCGCTATCAGGCTGATCCAGGTGATGGTCAATAGGTTGCGGTTAAGAACATCCTTAAGTATCTTAGACGAACTAAAGATGCTTTCTTAATCTATGGAGATGGAGAACTTAAGGTAACTGAGTTTATCGATGCAAGTTTCCAAACCGATAAATACGAATGTAAGTCGCAATCCGGGAACATATTTTGTTTGAATAACGGAGCAGTGAGCTGGAAATCTTCCAAACAAGAGACTATTGTCGATTCAACAACAGAAACAGAATATATCGCTATAGCTGAAGTAGCAAAAGAGGCAGTTTGGATCCGTAAATTCCTAATCGGATTAGGAGTAGTTCCGTTAACAGCTGAGCCCGTTCTTTTGTATTGTGACAATAACGGGGTTATAGCGCAGGCTAAGGAACCGTGGTCTCATCAACGATCCAAGCATGTACTTCGACGTTTCCTTCTGATTCGTGAGATCATACATCGTGGCGATGTGAAGATCGAGAATGTCGCATCACATGACAACATTACAGATCTGTTGACGAAGGTTATTTCTCAGCAAAAGTTTGAGCGACATGTACATAGTTCAGGTGTTAGATACTTGAGTGATTGGCTATAGGCCAAGTGGGAGATTGTTGGACAATTATGACCCATAACGTCACTATTTGTAAAAGACATTGTGGTTTTTGTACAAATTAACTATGTGACAAAGGAAATTGCTATTTTATCATTTTGTCATTAGATTACTTGAATATATAAATGATAAAAGTCCTTATGATTAGTTCTGGATTAATAAGATATGAGACAATATTAATACATGAAAGTTTAATCATTAAATATCCCTAGTCGTAGTATTATCGAGAATGGACATCGATAATGCAGAATAGACTAGTATTGCACTTAGGCGCGTTATGGAAGCTTAACGTCATAGTTCTCATATATTTAAGTATTGGATACTTATGCAAGTGTGATAGGAGGTCGTGTTTTCCGATGGTACGGAAACAGCTTCCCTCTAGATAGACTCCTCAGAATCCCATTAGTAGTATGACTATGTGTCTATGGGAGTTCGAATCAGGGTAGGTGTATTTGATCTTAACCTAAGACTTGCATCGTTAATACTTGCGACAATCAATACGCTTTAGTTTTGGTCGTCCGGGACTTTAACAGGTTCTGTGTACGCCTCTTCTGGGTTTATTGAGAATCGTAGTGTATTGGGTGTGATGTCAAGATGGAAGTATCACTTCAGTCATATGGACATATTGATCACGCAGAGATACAGAACTGGTACTCTAATATGTTGCAACTATCGGGATAATATGACAAAGTCATGATTATCCGATTAAAGAGACTATTTGCTAGTGATCCGATATATGCTTCGTACGAGGCAGACACAATTCCAGCCTCAGGCCTAGCATATGACATCCGATACTTGATCGTAATACACAATACATTGTATACTATGCCTAATATAGATTATATATTATTCGTTGAATATTTCTGGAGAATTGGGTAGGCACGATACTTTGATAGAAGCCAACCATGTCTTGTAAATCGGTAAGAACGTGGTACATGTACATATGTGTTCGGATAGTCCGACGATCAAATTTACTGCCAACATATCCAGGGATCTCTTGGGTCGCTTCCCAATTAAGAGAGAGAAAATTAATCTGGGATTGATTACGGCAAGAATTTTATCTGGGATAAAGTTCGAACAGAAGAGAGAGAACGATTAATTTGGAATTAATTGATTAAATAATATATTGGATATATTAATTGAAATTAGATTTCAAAACGGAATTAAGATTGGATTTTAAGTCGGGCGAACGAATTAATTTAGAATTAATTCGCGAGCGACTTTCGAAATAATTTTGTGAGGCACTATTATTTAATTAAATTGGATTTAATTATGTCGCGATGGAAAATTAGTTTAATCAGATTAAGCGAACCCGAGCCCGAAATGTGTGGAGCAAGCCACTTGAATTTTGAATTAAAGTGGGTCCCACCAACTTACATCACATGTCTATCAAGTGTCAACTTGAGTGATGGAAGTGGTTGGAGGCATTAAATGCCAATTTTCCCTCCAACACTTTGCTTTTGCTTTTTGGTAAAGCATATACCAATTTTAGAGTTTGACTTTTTAGATGTGGTAATTGTTTTAGAAACAAAACAAAAAGAAAATACAAAACCTCTCTCTCTTTCTCACTTGGCTGAGAATTTCAAAGTTCTTCTCCATTGATTTTGCTTCAAAATCAAAGCTTGCTAGCACATAAGGAGTCTTGTGAGGTGATAGGGAAACTCATCCTTGGGTTGCATTCAACACACAAAGCTTGGAGCTTCCGAAACGCAAAGATTTTTGAAATCCTACATCCGCTCATTGTAAGTATTTTTCCGCAACTTCTTTAAGTATTCATACATGAAATCATGACTTATAGATCCTTGGCATGTTCTAGGAACCCAACACATGGCACCAAACATAGCACCAAATCTTCCACCAAACATGCAAGCATGTTTGGTGGAAGTTTGACAATTTTTATTTTTTATTTTTTTTACTTTGAAAATGATTTTAATAATTACACATAACATACTTACGGATGTTTCATCAATTTCGGTCATGAAATCTTCCGAATTCGAAATTATTTTGTTCTTCAAAGTTGTAGATCTTTGAGTCTTCTTGAATCGGGAACTTGAATCACCTCAATCCGATAACGGAGTAAAAAGATAGAACGCCCTTTCAAGTTTCCCATCTCCAAAATCAAAATGTCTAGTCCAGTTTTTACCCTTATTTGACCCACATTTCGTCCTAAATGATTCCATTCAGTCCCAATTTTATTTTATCTGCAAAATTAACTAAAACACATCAAAACGTTCATCCAACCCGAGAAACTAAACAAAATATTAGGTAAAAGGGACGGTAAATATTGATATATTTCCCACTCATCACACCCATAAACTTAACATTTTGCTAGTCCTCGAGCAAAATAACAAAATAAAATAAAAAACAATTAAAATTAAACTAAGCCACTTCCGTAGGGATCACGGTTGTATTTAGCGTGTGCAACAAGCCTTTAAACCCCTAGATGTCCCTTGTGGACGAGCTGTAGTCTCGTGAGGGTTTACAGCGATGATACCCACAAACGTCTTATAAAAGTAAAAAGATAGTAAAACTAATGCACACAAAAGAAAAAAAACAAGAGAAAATAGAATAAAGAAGTTAGTGACTAAACAGGTGAAACTTCTTATCCAAGTTAATAGTTGTTTTATTTCTTTCTAAATTACCAAATAAGTAAATTCTCCGATTATTTTTACCATTCTTCATATACACAACGAACAAGGTATTAATCAAGTCATTGTGCCCACAATATTCACAAGTATAGTTGAAAAGAGAGCAATATTTTTGTCTAAAGTTATATCAGAATTCACATCTTTTTGTAGCAAATGAATAATTTTTTTGATTTTTCTGATTTTTTTGATTTTGTTATTTATATACAATATCTTCCATCGGCGAGCTTTAGGTCAGTGACTCCCAAACCAGTTGGCTTTAGGGTACTAGGTGTTAAGACACCCATATGAACTTAATTACTCAGACTTAAGATATATATATATATATAATATATATATATATATATATATATATATATATATTATATATATATATATATATATATTATATATATATATACACACACACACACACATTTTTTTTTGAAATAATGAAAACAACATCTTTGATCCATGTAGTCAGCTTTGGGTCAGTGACTCCCAAACCAGTTGGCTTTAGGGCACTAGGTGTTAAAACACCCCAATGGACTTAATTTCTCGAATCTCATATGTTTTTTTTATCCTATCACTTTTTATAGATGCCTCCTCCAATTGAACTAGAGCACTGAATATTACAAACTTTTCAATTACAACTCATGTCTGTATGTTACCATGCATGTTGATTATACCTGCCAACTGAGCATATGAAGATTCATTTTAGTTAGTTTTATGGAGAATTCACAAATTAAATAATTTAAAAGGACATAACAAAATTATCTTGTTACGAAATAGGTTGAGATACGTCTCAGGAGTGTAAATTCCTTACACAGCTACCTTACATAAATCTCACCTGATTAATCATATTAAAAACACAAAAATAATTTTTTTTTTATTTTTATAAAAAAAAATAATTTTTTTTTGAAATTTTTGACTAAAAATAACACAATAAGAACAAGATACTAGTCAACTATTCCCCTCCCTCAAACCTAAATGAGACATTGTCCCAAATGTCTTAAAAAGTAGAAGATGAGTTTAGAAGATAGTATCTGGTTAGCTGAAATGCTACATCTAGAAAGGAAATTAAAGGTTAAGATTCATATTTATTCAACGCTTCTTACCACGATCATTATCAGACCATTTTATCTTGGAAAGTATAGGGTCAATTTGTGGTTCAAGGCTAAGATTTGGTATATTAAATCCTGGGCAGTTCTGGCAGTGAAGATGAGTTCTTTTAGAGGTTTTGACACAAATCCATTTCTCCAGGCATCATCAAGAAATACACAAAGAAAATCATAAAATCCATCAGCATTAAACAGTCCAATCGGTTTATGGTGTATGTTCAAGTTCGCCCAAGATAACACTGTAAAAATTTCCTCCAATGTACCCAAGCCACCTGGCAAAGCATTAAAAACATCAGCATAGTTAATCATTTCCACCAGTCGCTCAGACATACATGGCACAATAAGTTCCTCTCCGTTTGATGGTCCTATAAGATTCACCTCTGCCAAACGTTTTGAGATGATACCCAAGACATGATTGCCTCCTTCCTGTACAGCCCTTGAAACGATCCCCATTAGTCCAAGATTGCCACCGCCATATACTAGGTTTATATTTCTTTCAGTTAAGACTCGACCCAATTCCTGTGCTGCCGCTACGTATTGTGGCTTAGTACCAACACTAGTACCGCAAAACACACAAATATTTTCAACTCATCTTCTTGAAGTAGCTTCCATTTTTTATGTATTTCTTTCTCAAATACGGATGCCTTCAAAAGTGCAATGATGAGTTGAATTAATAGCACCTGAAAAAGGGTGAGTAATAATAGCACTAATATCTTCCAAAGGATGATATTAGCTATGTTGGACAATTATGACCCATAGCGTCACTATTTGTATAGATCATAGTGTTGTTGTGCAAATTAACTGTATGACAAAAGAGATTGCACTCTTATCATTTGTGATTAGATCACCTAGATATATAAATGATAGGAGGTCCCTATGATTTGTTCCTGGATGGAGAATGATATGAGACAGTATCAGTCCACGAAGGATAAATCATTAAATACCCATAGTCAGAGTATTATCGAGATTGGACATCGATAAATACGTAAAAAACTAGTATTACACTTGTGCGCATTGTGAGGGCACAACGGCATAGTTCTCATATATTTGGGTATAGGATACTCATGCAAGTGTAATAGGAGGTTGTGTTTTACCGATGATACGGGAAACAGCTTCGCTCTGGATAGACCCCCTCGGAATTCCATTGGTAGTATGACTATGTGTCTATGGAAGTCCGAAATCAGGGTAGATGTATTTGGTCTTAACCTGAGACTTGTACCGCTAATACTTGCGACAATCAATATACTTTGGTTGAGGTCGTCCAGGGCTTTAACAGGTTCTGTGTACGCCAATACTGGGTATATTGAGAATCATAGTGTGTTGGGTGTGATGTCAAGACGGAAGTGTCACTCCAGTCATATGGAGATGATGGTCACGTAGGATACGGGACTGGTTCTCTTAAATGCTATAGCTATCGGGATAAAATGACAAGGTCATGTTTATCCGATTATAGAGACTAGTCAACAGACATCCGACATGTGTTTCGTACGGGGCAGACACAATTCCAGCCCCAGGCCTAGCACGTGATCATTCGATACTGGACAGAAATACGCAATACTACGTATACTACGCCTGATACAAATCCATTATTCCTGTAAGGATGTTTCCGGAGAATTGGGTAGGCATGGCGCTTTGCTAGAGGCCAACATTGTCTTGTAAATCGGTATAAACGTAGTACGAGGTATTTACGTGTTCAGATAGTCCGATGACCGAATTTACTGCCAACATATCCGGGGATCTCATAGGTCGCTTCCCAAAGATTCACCGATGACGTATGACTCGCACTCTATATTAATCTGGGATTAATTAGAAGAGAGAGAAAATTAATCTAGGATTAATTACGGAGATATTTTATCTGGGATAAAATATTCATTAAAGAGAGATAACGATCAATTTGGAATTAATCGAGAAATTAATATATTTGATATATTAAACGAAAGTGGATTTAGACGCGGAATTAAAATTAGATTTTAATTCGGGCGAACGAATTAATTTAGAATTAATTCATTAGCGATGTGAATAGTGATTTCGCTAGGCGTAATCATTTAATTACGACGCAACGGAAAATTCGTTAATTTGGAATTAGCGAACCCGAACCTGAGATTATTTATGAGTGCATTCTCATTTCGAATTTGAGTGCGGCACGCAAGTCAAATCAAGTGTGAAATCGCTAGTCGCATCTAGTGTCACATCAAGTGTCAAATCATGTCACTTTGAGTGATATGACCATTGATTGATGGTAGTTGTTGGAGTTGTTGGAATGCATTTACCATTTGACTTTTTGAAAGCCAAATAAATGGTAAATCATTTATTTATTTTGGAAAAATATATATAAGTGTAAGATATACACTTTTCCAACCAATTCAACATAATTCTCTCTTCTTCTCATCTCTCTCATCACACGCCCAATGGGCCAAAATAAACCTTCTGGTTTTTGTGAACTGCCGTGAGCAGTAGGAAGCATAGAGTGGGATTTTATGGCAAAATCTCAAGTGCTAGCACACTTACGAGACATGTGAAGATGATAGGGAAGTCCACCCATGAGCCGGGAACCATTCGAGGAAGCTTGGAGCTTGACGAAGGACCAAAATGGAGGCCAAACCAGTGAGCACACACAGCCCACTGTCGAACCAGTGAAGAGGCAGAAAGTTGAGTTTTTGTTGCCTCCGCGCCGCTCAACCGATCGATGTGAGTATTCCGCAACTTCTTCGATTTGTATTCGCACTTGATTCATGCTTATTATTGATCTTGGGACCTTAATAGAAACCAACAAGCTAAACAGTAAAAGAAATCGTGAAAGGTCAAAAAGTCTAGATCCTGTCTACGAAATTAAAGATAATTACAACAGAAAAGAAAATCAAAGCAATTATTAAGGTACAGAATTGTGTACGCAATACGTCACTCGCTTAGTTTAAATTCATTAGGATGCGTCTCAAGAATTCATTCTTTACTCAGCCATCTCTAATGAATTAGCTTTCCTCTTGTGATTGCCAAACACCATTCCTTCTTAAATGCTCTGTTTGTGCTTTTCCCTGAAAAACTAACACATAAAATTAAAAACTCTACAACATGTATACACAAAATATGAAAACATAAATTATGAAAAATTGCATGGGTTGCCTCCCTGCTAGCGCTAATTTTTTCGTCTTTAGCCAGACGTGACTGAAATCCATCTGTCAATGAGGTTTCATCGTGATTTTGGATGTCCGATTAAAGACAATCCCGTGAGCGTTGCTTTTGAAAGATCTCTTCCAACGGTACAGTGGCAAAAATAATTTTGTCTCGTTCAGTGCTTGTGCCACCTTTTTAAACTTTGTCGCTCCAATGATTCCGGAAAGAAAATCAGGAGGTCTCGTATAGTGCTTGACTTTGAATGGAAGTTCCATTCTGTAAAGCCTCTAGGTGATGTCTTTGATCTGTACTCCCCAAAACAGTGATGTTTCTCCTAAATATCTGAGATCTTCAATATGGTCGGTCATTTGCTCCTCCAGTTGTCCTGCATCTTATTCCACCTTTTCTTCACAGATATATTTTAAAATTTCCGCATACAGTTCTTCATCTGTCATTTGTGAAATGCATGCTCCATAAGTGTCAACCTGAGGATGTAAAAATGTGTCTGATTTTAGGTTTTCATCCTCTGTGGTTGATATGACTGTCTCAGGTAGATCTTTTTCAAACATTTGTGCAATGGAAGCTCCAAGATCTTCATTTTGAGGATACAGAGTTTCATCCTTAATTTTTGTTGGCACAAACAGCTCTGCTTCTTCATCCTCTTCAGAGTCCGAATAATAAAAATTAAATCGAGACCTTGCTAGTTCAGGTTCCTGAACTGATATCTCAGACTGCTCAGCCTCCTCCCCTGTTAAAGTGTCATCGTGAAATGCTTGGTATTCGAAGGCCTCATCAGTGTCGTTTGCTCATTGAGATGTGTAATTCAGGTTTTTTGTTAATTGTCTGATTTGATCTGTCATCCTCTGTATGGATTCTGCTTGACTTTGAAATTGTGCATCAATTTGAGCTTTTCGTTCCTCAAGCCAATCTTTGAGCATATGAATCAATTGATCTTCCTCTGATGGTTCTGGTTCTTGATGAAGATCGAAGATTGATGGTGGATAAGATGAAAAATATGGTTATGTGAAATATGATGGTTCTTCGAACCTTGAATGATTCTGATAATTCTGCCACCCTGAAAGGTATATGCATTGATCGCTCGGGTGGTTACCATCGCATATCTCGCTTCTCCCCATTGCGTTCTGTTGAGTAAATGTAGTATTGCTTGGTTCTGACATCCAGTGATAATTGTTGGGCTGTACAACAGGCCTCAGAAAATCGGACTGATGCTCCCTGATTTGGGGTGTATCTTCACCTCGAAAAAACTCGTAATTCCTTTATCACCCAATTAAGATCCATGTCAACCACCTGAAAAATAAAAGAAGGAAATAAAAATTACAGATAAAAAGAAAATTAGATACAAGTAAATTAGATAGCTTCAAAATTAATAATTCAATAAAAATAAGTCCCTGGCAACGGCGCCAAAAACTTGACCGGCGTAATCACACACGTATAACGCAAGCGCACGTATGATTCAAGTAGTATAAAAATATTGATCCCACAAGGACTTAATTCCTATTGTTGTTATTAATTATTGATACTATTTATTTACAGGTATCTAATTAAGGGAGAAGATAATGATTGTTTGATTGGTTGGTTGAATGTGGATTTGCTAAATAAATAAATAAAGATACAAAAGAAAATACTAAGGAAAAATAAACAAAAGCCACAAATATCTAGGGTCGTGATTCCACACAATATTATTCTAATGATGAATTGATTCTCTTATATTTGTGTAATAAATCAGTTTGCTAACCGGAACAAGAAGATATGCAAAAGCCTCTGTCGATGGTCAGATGCAAACACCCAAATAACCCAATTAATCATATGTCTATGTTAACCAAGTTACCTGAATTCATTAAGTTCAAGTTCCAATAGTGGCTACCCCCGCCCGACAGGTATATGTCTATCCTGTAAGGAAATCTATTAAAGAGTTATCTATCCTCGGGAAATATCCTGGGCTATTAAATCTAAGGTTGAAACCTAAAATCCCTTCGTCAAGTTCATTTTAAGTTTTACCACATCAATTTTATTGGTGATCAAGCAACAAGAAGCATTAAGCTTATGATTCAATAAACAACTAAAGAATTACCCATTATATAATTAAATCAATTATTAAGCATGTGAATATTGTATTTTATCACTTCCCTAGAATAAAAATAAAATATTGGGGGTTAGGGGATCCACCTTTACTAATTCTAATTTAGAAATCTCTCTTATTATAATATAGAAATTATTAGTGATATTACCCGCCGACCATATAGGCGGTATCCTGATTAAGTCAGATTTTCAATTAAGTCCAACCAACCATAAAGGCAATGTTATCAGTTGTCAATAAACCAACCATATAGGCGGTAATTATCTATCACCTAAAGACCGACCATATAAGCGGTGTCACATTATGTCAAATAAATAAAACCAGCCATTAAGGCAGTAATCCTTTAATTTAAATTATAATTTCCATATTTTAATTAAGGGAGATTGATTTAAACTAAAATAATAAAAGTTTTACCCTTCCCCCAACGAAAAATCTAACTACAAAACATAAAAGAGAAAAAAAGAAACTACTACTATTACTGAAAATAAAAATACATAATTTAAATTACAAAAAATAAACAAACAAGATGCAATCCTTAAATTCCTTACAAAAAACTAAGGAAAGCATGAGAATTACAAATGAAATGGCTTGGTATTTATAGGAAAATATAAAGGCTTCCACCAATTTCTCCACCAATTGCTCCACAAATTGCTCCACCACACATGACACCAAACATGACATCAAACATGGCACCAAATATGGCACCAAACATGGAACCAAATCCTCCACCAAACATGCAAGCATGTTTGGTGGAAGTTTGACAATTTTTATTTTTATTTATTTATTTTTTGCTTTGAAAATGATTTTAATAATTGCACATAACACGCTTACGAATATTTTATCATTTTCGGTCATGAAATCTTCCGAATTCGAAATTATTTTGTTCTTCAAAGTTGTAGATCTTTGCGTCTTCTTGAATTTAGAACTTGAATCACCTCAATCCGATATTGGAGTAACAAGTTATGGCCAAACTATGGTAGTTGCGCAAAGTTGGAATTTCCGAAACTATACTTCGTTAGAACGCCTTTTCAGGTTTCCAATCTCCAAAATCAAAATATCAAGTCCAGTTTTTGCCCTTATTTGACCCACATTTCATCCTAAATGATTTCATTAAGTCCCAATTTTATTTTATCTGTAAAATAAAATAAAACACATCAAAACGTTCATCCAACCCGAGAAACTAAACAAAATATTAGGTAAAAGGGGCGGTAAATATTGATATATTTTCCGCTCATCAAGATCTTTGTGCAATTAGACTGGTTTTTGGCTGCTGTGCATCAGACATCCGTCGTGGTGCATTCGTTGCAGAGTTCGAATGTTGACGTTAGTGCTGCGTTCGTTATTTGTTTCGAACGTGTGGCGTTAGTGGCACATTCTATATTGGGTTTGAACGAGAGCATTCTAGAGAGAAAATGTTTGAGTCATGTTCTTATTGGGTTCGAACGAGATCATTACAGAGAGCATCCATTCGTTGTACGTTCGAGTGACCTGGAGGAGATGAATAGAGGTCTAATTGATAGGGTCCAAATATTAGAAACTGAATTTCCCATAGCATCAATATTTTGATAAACCTTCAACACAACTTAACCCAAAATTACTAATCCTTCAAAGTTCTTTAGGAGGAAGTTTGGTATCCGGCATTAGAGGTGATACAATCTACTCAGAGACTTCAGAGGTTCTGAAGAAAACCGTGGGTCGCGGGCTTGAGGAGTTGCCTTGAGTTCTTGCAGTATCAAGGTACTTGAGTCGGTGGAGTTGCCACCATAGGTCTTGACCATCGCTGCAAGTTTTTCTCTATATAGTGGATTAGGCTGGTAGCCGATATACCCGAAGTGGTTTTTTACTCGCATGAGTTTTCCACTTCGTCACCAAAATTATTGTGTTGATTTTGTATGGTTTAATTTATTTATTGCTTTACTTTCTGTTATTTATTTAATATTTGTACCATATTTTATTTATTATTTATTGTGGTTGTTTGTTAAGAATCCATAGTTACAGTAATCAGGACTTATTTTGTTTATTGTGTTTAATTCTGCATAGGGTCAGAACCTTAGGCTAATTGACCGGCGTAAACACACACGTATAACGCAAGCGCACGTATCGTTCAAGTAGTATAAAAATATCGATCCCACGAGGACTTAATTCCTACTGTTGTTATTAATTATTGAATCTATTTATTTACAAATCTAATTAAAGGGAGAAGAGAATGATTGTTTGATTGGTTGAAAGTGGTTTTACAAAATAAATAAATAAATAAAAAGACAAAAGAAAATACTAAGGAAAATAACAAAAGACACAAAGATTTAGGGTTGTGATTTCTTTTAATATCATTTTAAAGATGAAGTGGTTATCTTAAAGTTGGTAATATATTGATTTATTAACCTGGAACACTAAATTATGTGTAAGCCTCTGTCGATGGTCAGACACAAATACCTAGTATAATCCAATTGAACCATATGTCTATGTCAACCAAATTACCTAGATTCATTAAGTTTAAGTTCCAATTATGGCTACCCCCGCCCAACAGGTATATTCCTATCCTGTAAGGAAATCTATTAAAGGGTTATCTATCCTCAAGGAAGATCGTGGGCTATTAAGTCTAAGGCTGAAACCTAAAATCCCTATGTCTAGTTCATTTTAGATTTACCATATCAATCTTATTGGTGATCAGACAACAAGAAGCATTAAGCTTAAGACTTAATAAATAAACCTTTAAATTACCCAACTATAAAATAATCCCTTATAAACCGATGATATTAAAAATCATCACAACCCCAGATAACTAACACATAACTAGGACTAGTAAATACATAAAAGTAAAAGACATAAAGTAAAAACTGAAAAGTAAAATAAAATGCTAAGGTAAAAGGAATTACTTTTACAACTACTAATTTAGATATCTCCCATAAAATAATATATAAACTTATGATAATATTACCAACCGACCATTCTGGCGGTATCCTGATTAAGTCAAATTAAATCCAACCAGCCATTAAGGCGGAACCAAAAATAAATTTACCAACCGACCAGTCTGGCGGTATCCTTGATTAGTCAGGTTTAAACCAGATTAAAATTAAATTACCAACCGACCAATATAGCGGTATTCCTTATTAAGTCAATATTTTAAATAGTTAATATATTATTTTTAAGGGAGATTAATCTAAATAGTAACAGTAAAAGAATTACCTTTCACCCTAGCTGAGGAAATTACTTCAACATGGTGAATAGTAAAAACTGTAAAAAGTAAAAATTAAATTACTATTATTACAAAAAGTAATTAAAATTATTTACAAAACTAAAAATTAAAAAACTAAAAAAAATAAAAAATAAAAATTCTAGAGAGAGAAACTCTCTCTTTAGAGAGAATTCATGAGAGAGAGAGGTGTGTTGAAATCTGAAATTTCGCGCTGAATTTATAGGCGCAAATTTACTATTCCAGCGTCGCGACGCCGAAGCCTTCAGCGTCACGACGCTGACTTTTGTCGACGTGGCATGCTGAGGAGACGACACGTGGCAAGGCGGCTGACTGTTCACGCGACACGTGTCAAGGCGGCTAACTCTCAATTATTGTGATGACGTCATTGATGACGTCATGCTAACGTGGCAATGACGAGGCGATGACGTGGCAAGGCGGCTGAGATCAATTTGTCGGCATAATAGGATTTCGACACGTGGCGACACGTGTCACGTTCTGATTGGCTGAGGCTGACGTGGCACATTGACTTGGTTGACGTTGTGACGTGGCTGATGACGTGGCGTGACACATGGCGAAGTTGACTCTTTGACCGCTGACATGGCTGATGACGAGGCGACATGTGTCAAGTCTGAGTGTCGGCAGCATATGATGATGACACGTGGCACGGCGCACGTTAGCAGATTGGATGTGATGGTGACACGTGGCACGGCGCATTTTAGCAAAGTCAAACTTCTCAAATTATTGACCGTTGACCTGGCGCACGTTAGTAGATTCGGCTCACGCTGGGAGTCGCGGCGCACAGTGATCCAGCGTCGCGATGCGTAAAAGACGAAAATATCCCTGTTGACGCATTTTTGTCCGGTTTTGCCTCAAATTGCCTCCAGTGCTGTCCAAACTTTATATATCTGCAAAATAACAATAAAACACATCAAAACGTTCACAAAACTCAAGAAACTATACAAAATATTAAGTTTAATGAGTGAGAAATAGTGATATAAATACCACTCATCACTAATCACGAAATTTCAATTGGTATCAGAGCCTAAACTCGATCCTTGACCCGTTAGCTATGGAACATAGTCAACCCTTAAATTATCCGCCATTTTTTGATGGCCGAGACTATTTAGATTGTAAGGTTTGCATGAGAGCGTTCCTTAAGTCCTTAAATGAGAGGGTTTGGATGACAGTTGAACACGGGTGGAAACCTCTCGTAGTTATAGTTGATGAGGTATCTTCCCCTAAAGATAAATTGACTTGGACCAAAGACAAATTTAATGCTAGCAATAGGAACAGTAAGACAATTAATGCCATACATGGTGCTGTTTGTTCTGCTGAATTTAGGAGAATCTCAATGTGTAAGTTAGCCAATGACGCTTGAGACATCCTGCAGACTGTGCATGAGGGCACATTATCTGTCAAAAATAATAGACTCCAGGATTTAGCCACTAAGTTTGAGGTCGCCCATATGAAAGATGATGAGACCTTTGATGAGTTCTATGCTGAGATTAACGACATTGTTAACTCCAGTTTTAACATAGGTGAGACTATTCCTACCAGTAGGATAGTTAGGAAAATCCTTAGATCTCTGTTTGATAAGTTCCTACCCAAAATCACCGCTATCAAGGAAAACAATGACCTTGATCAGCTTAATTTAGAAGACCTCGTAGGAAAACTGCAGGTTTATGAGCAGAAACTTCCTAGGCATCTAAAGCCCAAAAATATAACGATGAAGATCGCGAAGGAAGTTGTTCATGGTTTTTCTAGTGATGAGGATGCCCTCAAGGATCAAGATTTGGCCTTGTTTGCAAAAAGGTTTAGGAAATTTCTTAAGCTGAAGAAGAGTGGCCATAATAGTGATAGGGATATGGAGGATGAGCCTAGAGAGAGTAGGCATAGCATGAGAGAGATTAGAGAGGATAGGGGTAGTAGACCCCATAGTATCCAGTATCATGAATGTGAAGGATATGGGCACGTTAGATCTGAGTGTCCCACATACCTTAGGGCTAAAGGCAAGAAAGCCATGACAACCTCTCTTAGTGATTCAGAAGGTGATTATACTTCTGATGAGTCTCATAAGAACAAGAGCAATTATATAGCCTTTATTGCTAGTTTGGCTGATGAGGGAGAGATTGTTGTTAATGATGTTGATTCAGAAGTCTCTCTCGATGAGTCTGTTGATGAGGAAAGTCTTCAGGTAGCTTATATTGAACTGTTTAATGAGAGTTTAGCTATTAAGAAGACTAATATAGAAGTCAATAAGAGGCTGAAACTAGTTGAGCTAGAAAAGAATGAAGCTCAAGCAAAATTTGAGCAAAGCCTATTGATGGTAGATGACCTGGAGGAGATGAATAGAGGTCTAATTGATAGGGTCCAAATATTAGAAACTGAACTTCCCATAACATCAATATTTTGTAAAGGACATGGTGTTCTTGTAAAAAATTAACTATGTGACAAAGGAAATTGCTCTTTTATCATTTGTAATTAGATTACTCGGATATATAAATGATAAAAGTCTATATGATTAGTACCAGATTAATAAGATATGAGACAATATTAATCCATAAAAGGT
Organism: Zanthoxylum bungeanum; assembly: GCA_019454045.1. Taxonomy (NCBI): domain Eukaryota; kingdom Viridiplantae; phylum Streptophyta; class Magnoliopsida; order Sapindales; family Rutaceae; genus Zanthoxylum; species Zanthoxylum bungeanum. Next base: position 166,736 of record SKCR01031929.1, on the reverse strand, counting down.
TTAATCATTAAATATCCCTAGTCGTAGTATTATCGAGACTGGACATCGATAATGCGAAATAGGGTAGTATTGTACTTGTGCGCGTTATGGAAGCGTAACGGCATAGTTCTCATATATTTAAGTATTGGATACTTATGCAAGTGTGATATGAGGTTCTATTTACCGATGGTACGGGAATAGCTTCGCTCTGGATAGACCCCTCGAAATCCCATTGTTAGTATGAATATGTGTCTATGGGAATCTGAATCACTCTTAGAGATCCTTGGCATGTTTTAGGAACGCTAACAATAGTATCAGAGCCATCCTAAGTTTGCTTTGAAAATCTAGGGTTCATGACTTTAATTTGGGGATTTTGTGTTTGGATCATGATTTACCTAAGTTGATTGTTTGGTTGAGTTTGGATGATGATGAATTAGATTTGTGCATCTTTGGATTTGAGAAAAATTGATTGGATCAAAAATCCCCAAATCCATCTCCTTGGCCGAATATACCTAGTTTGTGTTCATGGTGATTTTTTGATATTAGACCATTTGATGTGTTTAAAGTAGGGGTGTTCATGGGGTCGACCCGACCCGACCCGGTCGGGTTTAGTAATTTTAAAATTCATTTTCGGGTCAATCTGGACCCGACCCGAATCACGGGTTTAGTTCAGAAAAATCGGGTTGGACCCGACCCGACCCGACCGAAGTAAATGATAATTATAATATATATATATTTTTAATGATACATTTGTAACAAGTAATTAGTTTAGCTGAAATGGTAGGGGCTTCATTAGGTCCAGGTTCGAATCCCTACTGCAACCATTTTCGAATTTTTATTTTTTAAACAAAATATTTATAATTATAATAAATATATTTATGATACGATTTTACCAAGAAGTTATTGTTGATTGAGTGGCAAAATGTGTACTTGGTTTTCGAGAGGTCCTCAGTTCGAATCTGGTCTTCTGCAATTTCGAATTTTTATTTCTCATTAAAAAATGAATTGGCTGCAGGCGCTGGGAATCGAACCTAAGATTCCCAGCAATTTATTCAAAGCTTCTGCCATTTTAGCCACGTAGTGGTCTTGTAAATTTTGGATCAAAAAAATATATATTATGTTGACTACATATTAAAATGATCCGACCTGACCCGCAGTTTTTTGACCCGACCCGTTCTGACCCGACCCCCGCGGGTCATGCACTTAATTTTCGGGTTTCGGGTCAACTGACCCGATTGACCCACCTGATCGGGTCATCAAAAAATCAAAAAAAAACCCGACCCGACCCGACCCGTGAACACCCCTAGTTTAAAACATGAAATAAATATTAGATGTTGATTTAATTAGATTGAAATCAAATTGATTGCTATTTTTTGCCATATTGTCGTGAACAATTGAAGCATGTATAGATTGATTTTGCTTCAATTTGTGTTAGACATGAATTGAAAATAATGAGCATGATTAGTTGATTTAATTAATATTTTAGAAACATTAGATTAGTTGATTAATTATGTTAATTGCACTTTAATTAAATTAATATATAATTTGGAATAATGTGTTAATTTAATTTGTTGTAATTGGGCTTAATGGGCTTGGTTGGGCCAAGTTTGGTTTTGTACAATTGGGTTGGATCCAATTGGGCCTAAAACCATTTCCATAAAGTCCAAATATGACAATTGGGCATTTAATAATTTAATTGGGCCCAATGGGCCAAAATTGATTTCGGGCAAAGGGTGATTCCTAATTGGGCCTTGGCATCTTGGGTTTGATCCATAATTGCCAAAGCCCAAGCCTTAAGAATTAATTGAAAGCCCATTGGACTTTAATTGAATAGTATTGGATACTAATTGGGCCTTTGAAACCCATTAAGATTGGATTTAGAATCTAAGTCTAAAAGGCACTAAAATAAGTGTAATTATTTAATTTGGAAATTAAATATGAATTAGCATTGGATACAATTTAAATTGGATTTAAAATTGTAGTTCGATATAATTCAAGAATACTTACTTTGAGTATTTATTCTTAAAACGAGTTTGACTCGCGCAAATCAAATCGTTGTTTGAACATTGGATGGTCATTAATTCAAATATTAATTAATTGGATTATATTGATTGAATAACATGCTTTGTGTGAATACCTGGATGTATTATATGAATAATGTATATCAGATGGATATTAGAAGGGTGAGGGCAATTTTAGAAATTGTTGTAATAAATTTAGAATTTATTACAATTGGACCTGCGTGTCCAGCCTATTATCTCTATTCTCTTTGTATTTCTCTTTTCACCAATTCCCCTCAATGTAAATGATGTTTCTTTAGAAGTATTATGTAAATTGGTAGAAGTAGGAATAATGCTTGCGGGAGAGAGGAAATGGAGAGATTTGTTCTATGAACAAATTTGTTATATATCCATCCGTATATTATTATTATTTTATTCCGCGCCTTATTATGCTTTTAGAATGCATTCTTAAGGGTGTATGATGAGACCTAATCAAAGATCATAAATTGGTTGCCAATTTACTTGAAAAAATCCTTATTCAATATTAAGCGTTTTTCCTTCCATTGAGTGGTTCTCTCTCAATATCCAAGATTGGCATTGGTTTGTTGGCCAAAGTCAAGACCATTGTCCATCGTGGATGTGTTTGAACCATGAAAGCTTTATTCTATATCGCATGTCTTGGGCAATTGTGATTTGTTGGCCAAAGTCAAGGTCACTTCTTGTTCATCGACCTCGATTACGAAGCTTTCCCATTGTCAATGGGTCGCGCTTAACTAGAATCATTAAGCTTGTTGAGCCAAAACCAAGGCTTAGTTGATATAAAGGAAAAGGTTAGGAAATATATTGGATCTATTTACATATATTGGATATATGTTTCGGACTTAGAGGTCCACCTACTGGATCTAGGAATTGGATGAGATCCAATTGATCTTAGAGATCTACCTAGTTAAGTTTCATACAATTTATTGGCCAAAGTCAAGGTTGTGTGTTATTTAACAGGATTCTAGTCCACTAAGAAACTAGGTTTCCCGAGTACTCCATAGAGGGTTAGAGGCTCACCGAAAAATAGTGGGAGGCTAGTATTAAATTTTGTTTAGATACTTGCCAATACGCGCTCTTTTATTTTATCTATCGTTGTTATAAATATATTAGTTGGACTAATATTTAATATTGCTTTCGTTGAACAGTTAGATTGTACAACAAACTACTTCATTTATAGTTGGTTATATAGTTGGACTATAGTAATCATTACATTTGAATGTAACCGATCATTTATAGTTGGTTATATGATTGGACTATAGTAATCATTACATTTGATTGTACCTGAAATCGTTGATTAGATAGTTGGACTATAGCAATCAAGTTGACCAGAAAGATTAGCGTCAAAAGGACATAATCCTAAGTGAAAATGTCTTTAACTGCTTTAATTTTCCAGATTGGGAAAAGAATCTCAGGACAGTCCTGGGAGCTGAGAAGTTACTCTAGTGGATAGAGAATCCTCTCGGGCCTGAGCCCGGAGTTGAGCAAATAGTAGAGCATGAGATTTGGAAGACTCATAATGATGATAATTTTAGTGCTCAATCTGTTATGCTTGCCGCAATGACTCTTTAATTTCGTCATCAGAACGAAGGATTAGATCCTTATACCATGATTTTGAAATTAAAGGATCTTCATAGATCTAACCTTAGATCTTAGAAGTATGAATTAAAAAAGAATCTTTTTCGCTCGTGTATGTCAGAGGGTACATCTGTCGAGTACTAGGTGTCGCAGATGATTGCTGACATCGAACAACTAAGGTTAGCTGGGCATTACCTACGAGGCCGAGACTTCCATAGATTTGATCTTATAGTCTCTGCTCGAAAGCTGGAGCAGGTTCATCATGAATCAAGAGAAAACTCTTGGAGAGTTGATGGCTATGCTCAATGAGGCAGAGCCAGAGCTTCTGAAATGGTAAGAAGCGCAAGGCGCATCTTACTTCGACATCCCAGAAGGCCTAGGCTTGGCCGAAGGCTTCTGGGGTGTGAAGAAAAAAGGTAAAGGCAAAATCATCAAAGTCTTCTGGGAAGTCTAAGGACATATCCCAACATGTCTGCCTAAACTGTGGCAAACGGGGTCACTGGAAGCGTGACTGCCGTATGGACAAGGTAGACATGAAGGAAGTGAAGGCGGGCAAGGCTCCAACTTCAGGTATGTTTATCATAAACATATCCACTGCTAGTTTTAAAATTGGATTTTGATACCAGGTGTGATACATACATATGTACTGATGTGCGGGATCTGCTGATTAGCAGAAGACTGGCTTCAGTTGAGATCAACCTATGAGTCAGAAACAAGACGAGAGTCGCTGTTTTGGCTATGGGAACCTAAGTTTTGGAACTACCCTTTGGGCATGTACTTAAATTAGGAAAGTGTTATAATGTACCTAGTTTGACTATAAATATTATCTCTATATCTAGTTTAACCCATTGCGGGTATACCCTTATGTTCCAGAACACTGGGTGTTTTGTTTATAAAGATGATATTGAGATATACACATTAAATATGAATAACAATGTTTATATTTTGAACATAAATGAATCTCAAACATATAACATGACAAACAAAAAGGCTCAAACTGAGTAAATCAGATGAGACTTATTTGTGGCATTGTCGTGTGGGATGCATTAACAAGACTCGTATATCCACTCTTTTGAAGAATGAATATTAGGATAGATTTGATCCTAATTCAAATAATATTTTCCAATCTTGTTTATTAGGCAAAATGCCTAAAACACCTTTTAATAGTAAGGGTGTACGTGCCACCAAGCTATTAGCCCTCGTTCATGGTGACATATGTGGGCCCATGTCTAGCTAGGCTAGAGGTGGTTATGAGTACTTCATAACCTTCACGGATGTTGCATCCCATTATGGTTATGTGTATCTTATGAAACACAAATCGGAAACTTTTGATAAATTCAAAGAATTTCGACACGAAGTAGAAAAACAGATGGGCAAAATTATTAAGATATTACGGTTGGACCGCAATGAAAATAATTGAGCAATAAGTTTCTCGATTACTTGAAAGAGTATGGTATTCTTTCATAGTGGACTCCTCCCGGAACACCTCAATTGAGTGGTGTGTCCGAACGGAGAAACCGGACTTTGTTGGACATGGTAAGATTAATGATGAGTCGCACTGAGCTACCAATTTCCTTCTGAGGATACACATTGAACAGTGCAATACTTATTTTGAATAAGGTTCCGTCAAAGTCTGTTAGACAAACTCCATATGAAATATGGACAGGAAAGAAACCATGTTTCTCATTCATGAAGATTTGGGCATACTGGGCATGTTAAACATTTGAATGGTACCAAACTAGAACCCAAATCAAATAAGTGCCTATTTGTAGGTTATCCTAGGGAAACCAAAGGATATTACCTCTATAAACCAAAAGAGAACAAGATATTTGTTGCTCTCCATGCGGTTTCCCTAATTGAAATTCCTAAATGCAGTGGTAAGTGGGAGGAAAGTAGAACTCGATGAAAATCGGAGTAAGTTCCTGGCACCGATTTCTTATCGAAACACGAATAGTTCATCAGGGATGAGACTGTTCCATGATCTTCTAATACACAAGAACCGCGTAGGTTGGAGAGAGTCAGAAAACAACCTAAGAGGTATGGGTTTCTGATCTCGTCTCATGTAGACATTAGTCTTATTGAGGATAATGAACCGACTACATATGAGGAAACGATACAGGGTATAGAATCCGATTTATGGCAAAAGGCCATGAATTCCGAAATAGATTCCATGTATATCAACCAAGTTTGGACACTGGTTGATGTACCAGAAGACATTGTGCCTATTGGTAACAAATGGGTCTTCATGGTGAAGACTGACATGGATGGCAACATACAAATGTACAAAGCTAGGCTTGTAGCGAAAGGGTATCATCATCAACATGGTGTCGATTACGAAGAAACCTTTTACCGGTTGCCATGATTAAATCGATTCGGATAATGCTTACTACTGCTGCATATTTCATTTATGAAATATGGCAACTGAACGTCAAAACTGCTTTCCTTAACGGAAACCTTTTGGAGGATGTTTTATACAACAACCTGACGGTTTTGTCGTGCCAATACATACAAACAAGGTTTGCAAGTTAAATCGATCCATTTATGGATTAAAGCAAACATTGTGTTCTTGGAACCAATGTTTTGATAAGATCATAATGGTATATGGTTTCATTCAAAACGAAAGTGATTCTTGTGTATATAAGAAGGTTAGTGGGAGTGCACTGACAATGATTGTCTTATACATTGATGATGTATTGCTTCTTAGCAATGACATTCCCATATTTAAATCGGTGAAAGCTTGGCTTTCATTAAAATTATCCATGAAAAACTTGGGAGAGGCAACCTTTATTCTAGGAATAAGGATATATTGAGATAGATCTAAAAGTTGTTAGCACTCTCCGAGAACTCGTACATTGAAAGATATGTACACGACCTGGTGTCTCATATACTTTGAGCATATGGAGTCACAATCAGACCGATCTAGGTGATGGTCACTGGATTGATGTTAAGAACATCCTTGAGTATCTTAGACGAACTAAGGATGCATTCTTAAAACATGGAGAATGAGAACTTAAAGTGACTAGGTTCACCGTTGCAAGTTTTCAAACCGATAAAGGCGATTTTAAGTCGCAATCAGGGTACGTAATTCTATTTAAAGAAGGGAACAGTGAGCTGGAAATCTTCCTAGTAAGATATTGTTTCCAATTCAACAACAAAAGCGGAATACAATATTGCAACTGAGGCAGCCAAAGAAGTATTTTGGATCTATAAAATTCCTAATTAGATTATGAAGTAGTTCTGTTAGCAGCTGAGCTAGGCTACAGCACAGGCTAAAGAATTACGATCTCATCAACGATCCAAGTATGTACTTCGACGGTTTTATCTGATTCGTGAGATCATACATCGTACCGATGTGATGATCGAATAAATCGTATCAGATGATAACCTTAAAAACCCGCTGGCAAAAGCGATATCTTAGTATAAACATGAGCGACCTGTACATAGTTCAGGTGTTAGACACTTGAGTGATTGGCTATAGGCCAAGTGAGAGATTGTTGGATAGTTATAACCCATAGCATCACTATTTTGTAAAGGACATGGTGTTCTTGTACAAAATTAACTATGTGACAAAGCAAATTACTTTTTTATCATTTGTAATTAGATTACTCGGATATATAAATGATAAAAGTCCATATGATTAGTACCGAATTAATAAGATATGAGACAATATTAATCCACGAAAGGTTTAATCATTAAATATCCCTAGTCGTAGTATTATCGAGACTGGACATCGATAATGCGGAATATGCTAGTATTGCACTTGTGCGCGTTATGGAAGCGTAACGACATAGTGTGATAGAAGGTTCTATTTACCGATGGTACGGGAGTAGCTTCGCTTTGGATAGACCCATCAGAATCCTATTGGTAGTATGACTATGTGTCCATGGGAATCCGAATTAGGGTAGGTGTATTTGGTCTTAACCTGAGACTTGTATGGCTAATACTTGCGACAATCAGTATGCTTTGGTTTTGGTCGTCTGAAGCTTTAACAGGTTCTGTGTACGCCTCTTCTAGGTATACTGAGAATCGTAGAGTGTTGGGTGTGATGTCAATATGGAAGTATCACTTCAGTCATATGGAGATGATGATCACGCAGGGATACGAAACTAGTGCTCTTTTAGTACTGCAATCATCGGGATAATATGACTAGGTCATGATTATCTGATTATAGAGACTAGTCGCCAGTAATCCGATATATGCTTCGTACGGGACAGACACAATTCCAGCCCCAGATCTAGCATATGACATCTGATATACTATGCCTAATAAAGATTATATATTCCTGAAAAGAATATTTCTGGAGAATTGGGTAGGCACGGTGCTTTACTAGAAGCCAACCATGTATTGTAACTCGGTAAAAATGTGGTATCGGGTACGAACGTGTTCGGATATTCCAATGACCGTATTTACTGCCAACATATCCAGGGATCTCTTGGGTCGCTTCCCGAAGATTCACCGATGACATTTGACTCGAACATAATTCAATGACAGCTGTATTGTGACCGGTCCGATTTAAGATTTTCAAAGCATATCTGACCAAATGTACTTGCTAGAGAGAAGGTAGGTCGGACTTAGGTGATGTATGACTGGCTTTTGGCTATATTCCTTGAAGTTCATTTCCTTCATAACATCAATCCTTGCGATTTTCTATAATTTCAGAGGTTGTCCCCAAAAGAGATTTACCATCAGACTTTGCATAAAAATACAGTTTGTATAATAACCATATATCCTACATATTATGATCACATGCAATAAATTTCTACATGCTCTTTCAAGCCAGAAATTTTTTTGGTCGTTGTGGGAACACAGGATTCTGGACGACGCATGCTGTCCTAGGCTCGCGGTCTAGTCAGGAGTACGGAGTAGTCACGGGGGACTAAACCGGAGAATAATGGAGTCGCCACCCGGTATGAACCGGGAAAATGAGATTTAAGGCCGCACTCACCCCTCGCAAGGGAATACCTCAAACCGTTGGGTTCAGAATGGTCTCTTACTTATGTCACTTGTAATAAAAGGATTTATGTAATAATTCAACTAGGCTTAAGTAACACTTATTTCCAAGAGCATCATGCTTCTAAATTCACATGCACAAAATGAAACTTACACATATATTTCACATCGAAGATTACATGCTTGGAAGTACATCAAAATAACAACGAACATACAATTTTATTGGCACATTGTATTCACGAAAACACCAGCACACACATTAATCAAACAAACAGATACGTGAGCACTTTTCCAAGTGGTACGTGGAATTGTATCCCAAGTACAGACCGCACTACCGTCCATTCGGAATCGGCTACGGAATTTACGTCTGAGTTTCCATCCGATATACCACAAGAAGTAGCACTCAATAGATATATGAATTATAACACATTAAGTTAATACAAAAGTGAATGATGCAACCAATGGGATAAACATGTCATGACGTGGTGCAAAGGAAGACAACTAATATGGATACAAACACACATGTGATGGGCATGAATCAATTCAGTGTACTCTCGTTCGTGTAGCGTTTGTAAACGCGTTCGAACGGAACCAGACCTGATGCATGATAAGACTAATAAAGTGCGTGTGAGTTCGCGTAGCGTTCGAGAACGCGTTCGAACGGTAAACAGAAGGTTCGCGTTCGTGTAGCGTCCAAGAACGCGTTCGAACGGTAAACAGAAGGTTCGCGTTCGTGTAGCATCCGAGAACGCGTTCGAACGTTAAACAGAAGGTTCATGTTCGTATAGCGTTCGAGAACGCGTTCGAACGGAACCAGACCTGATGCATTACGAGACTAAGAAAGTGTGTGTGCGTTCGCGTAATGTTCGAGAACGCGTTCGAACGGTAAATAGAAGGTTCGCGTTCGTGTAGCGTCCGAGAACGCGTTCGAACGGAACCAGACCTGATGCATGCAACACAAAGAATAAAGATGACAATGTCAAGCTCAACATGTCCGATCAAACGTATCTTACATTCGACCGAACACACATCAACCGGCGCGGCAAAGGATCGTGGTAAAGGGCTTTAACCCTTCCCCGTAGGGGATCTCACATCACACTTACTAAGCCCATGCGCTCGATTGAATCATGCATACAAAGAATTGAAAGCAATAATATTAAACATAGTGTGCCCGATTGAACGTATCTTGCATTCAACCGAACACACATCAACCGGCGCGGCAAAGCATTGTGGTAAAAGATTTTAACCCCTCCAATTAGGGGACCTTTCATCGCACTTACTAAGCCCATGCACTCGATTGAATCATGCATACGAAAATAAAGACAATCATATCAAACTTAGTATGCCCGATTGAACGTATCTCGCATTCAACCGAAAGCACATCAATCGGTGCGGCAAAGCATCGTGGCGAAGGATTTTACCCCCTCCAATTAGGGGACATTTTCATCGCACTTACTAAGCCCATGCACTCGATTGTATCATGCACAAATAAGCAACATACAGATTTTAAGTAACGAAAAAAGGATAAATCAAACCAACATGAAACAAAAGAAGGTGCCGTTTACTCGAGTGGTACGTGGAGTTGTATCCCCAGTACAGACCGCACTACCGTCCATTCGGATTCGGCTACGGAATTTACGTCTGGGTTTCCATCCGATATACCACAAGAGATGACACTCTTCCATTCATCCAATACCCACAACACACATCATACACAAACAATATTCAACAAATAGGTAAAACACAGTCAAAATAAATAACAAAAAAATCAAATGAAGATGAGTATGGGAAGTACCCTTAGGTCTAACCTTTTAAGCCGTCTCTCGGACTCGCTTTTCACGAAGATCGGAAGGGGTAACGCTCCGCAACTTTTCTGGTTCACTGGTTTTCCTTTTCCTTCGTTGTTTGGCCGCTCAAGCTACTTTTTCGACTCCGTTTTGCTGCTGTTTCCTTGTGATTTTGCTGCCGTTTCCTCTGTATTCCTGCTTACTGTTTTAGTGGAATGTTTCAAGTATTTTTTCGTGGTTCTTTAGTGTGGTTTTGTGTGGTTATTTCAAGGATTATAAGTGCAGTTTATGTTACTGTTTTAAGGGATTTTTGGGACTGGTTTTCGGTGGTGATTAGGGGTTGTTTTGGTGGTTGTAGATGCTGTGAATAGCTACCGTATTTTCAGTGATGTGAGGGTAAGGATGAATAGAGTGGTTTGCTATCTTTCTTGTGATTTTTGTGCGATGTATTAAGGCTTCTTGCTGTGATTTTGGGCGTGAATTCTGAGTTTCTAGCTAGGGAGCTTGGAGAGGAGGGGTGGCTTGGTTAGGGGTTGTTTATATAGAGAAGGGCTAGGGCTTCACCTTGTCTCACAAGGAATGAATTTTGGCATTAAAAAGAGGATTTGATTTGGTATTCAACAAGGGAATGATTAGATTGAGGGGAGACAAAATATTTTAAATTAGGAAGTTGTAATATTAGATTGGTGGATGTTTTATTAGATTAGGAAGTCAAATATTTTTAAATTGGTAGATGTCTTACTAGATTAGGAAGTCAAATATATGATTGGCTTTGATTGGTTAGGATTGATTTTAATTAGGTATATCTTCTTTTTAGTTTTAGTATGTAATATATTCAAATTATTTAAATTAGGCATGATTTTAGTTTAAGTTTGGTAAATGTGCATTTTATGTTTGTTAAATGTTTTATTCAATTATTTAATTATTATCTTATTTAGTTAATATTTTAATTAATATTTATTTATTTAATGCTTAATTTAATTAAATTGGGATGTGTTTTATGGGCTTTGGGGGGCTAATTGGGCTGGGGTGCGAGGCTAGCAGCAAAACCAGAAACACCGACTCCGTTCGAAAGCCAGTTCGAACGCTGCACGAACGTCCGCAATCTGCCTGAAGTTCGAACGAAGTAACGAACGCAGCACTAACGAAGACAGTGAACTTGTGAAATTAACTTGGTGACGTACTTATTTCGAATTTCCCCTTCCGATCTTTGTTTCCCGCAATATCCTTAGCTAAAAAGGTAGTGCCTCCAACTGAGACTCATCATCGGGTTTCACATGCGAAAATGCAATGCCTACAGTCGTTTTCATTTTTGTTTTAACAAAAATTAATAATAAAAGATACAATAAGACTTGTTATTATCCAATGGTGTATGGAGTTGTATCCCTAGTGCATATCATATTACCGTCCATCGGAATCAGATATGAAATTTTTATTTGTTTTTATCCTATATACCAATGGATATATAATAAAAACAAAACAAACCACATACACCCATATGCAATTAAAACAAACCAAACATGCAGTAATGCAAAAACATAAAACACACGCACGCGCACACACATGCAAAGGAGAAGTATGAATGCACCAACTAAGAAGAGACACACCAAAGTGCACTCTTATATCACACTTCTTAAGATCAAGACATTCTAAAGTTATTGGAAAACTGTAACATCCCGCCTTAGCAGCAATGTTACCGGCAGGAGACAGGCTAAACCTATATCCATAAGCCTCTGATTCTAGAAAAATTTCGGCATGATGTATTTGTAACATCATGCAACCTGGCCTATAGCCAGCATCCATAAACAACATAAACATAAAATCTCGGCCTCAGGCCGGAATCACAACATTAATGCAATCTAAGGGCCCAACTAAAATACTATGCAGACATAATACAATTGGGGCTCCGTGCCCGAAAATACGTATATGCAAAAACTTTTCTAAAACAAACTGGTTCTCAGCACGTTACAACTTATACAAACTAAAACATAAGCTACTAGACTCTTTATTTCCCCCAAGACCTGGTGACTGGCTGACTGCAACGCTGCTATCCGGCTCCTCAAGCTCTGAAATCCGTGGTCGACCGATCAGGTCACCAACCTGCAAAACTCAAACACTGTTGTGGTGTGAGTCATAAGACTCAGTAAGTAACTATGTTCATTCTTTGAGTGACTAACACACGAAGTCTGAATCTTATTCTATTATTAACCTGAACTGTCAACATAACCATATAATATTCACCAAATCAGAATTAACCATTTACTCCTATTCACTTTTATTATTTACTACTTACTACCAATCTCTCTACTATTCATATATATACTTAAATCCTGATTCATGTTTTTAGATTATCCTGAATTATCTATGTGGTTATACAATATTCATGAAATCTGAAGCACTATATAATTCTTATCCATTTACAAACATGTCACTTGTTACTGATCTTTTTATTTGACCACACACATACAAACTTTAAATTTCTGTTTTACTATATACTTCAAAGTCATCTTTAACATAACATTAAGTTTCTCTATTCGTAATTACTATATCAAGCCTCTTCACGTTTTCGCTGCGCTACTCTAATTACTCAATTCTTACCTTCTATACTCTTTACTATTCTGGTTCAGGTATTTATTATAGCTCTCTCTATTTCATTACCTTGAAATATCATCAAATCAGTCACACTAAAATAATAATCCTGTCAAACATTTAATCCACTATCACTAACCATGCATACATGCATATGTTATCATCTCATCATGTTCTATCATTCTTACAATATGTTCTTTCTAAGCATACAACTCATACAATCATCATTGATACATATACATTTAAATAAGATCATGCTACCATGCACTAGTATTTTACAAAATGTTACTTCTACATGAAAATGCTACACACAAAAATTAACCATATATGCATACTGATGCAGACATGTCTTCGTGTAATAATGCCGACTATATGCTTTCAAATGATAACCCGAATGTATGATTTATATGCATAACTTATGAATTAGACTCTACATTTATCATGCCATGCTTTAATAAATACGTTTTGAAAATCATTTCTGAAAAACTGCTTTCTGAAGCTCTGTTTGAAAATCTCTTAATAAAACTTATCTTTCTAAAATCATGCTTTGAATCTCTGGTTTCTGGAAACTATTTCTAAAATCTTGTTTCTGAAAACTGTTTACTGGTAATCTGAAAACTGAAAACTCTTTCTGAAAATCTTTTTCTGAAAACCAAATCTCCGCCCGTAGGCGCATCTCCGCCCGTAGGCGCATCTCCGCCCGAAGGCGCATCTCCGCCCGTAGGCGCATCTCCGCCCAGGAATGTACCATCTGAGCGCTGAGGATCTAGGAGCGTCCCCCCAGTCCTCCACATGTGCACATGTGTATAAATCCGTCAATTCCAACAATGTACAACTGGGATGGGTCAAATCCCAAATCCCGAATCCATATGATATCCGTCAATTCCATACTGTCTCCGTCAATTCCAACCGAATCTCAAGTTACATACTGGGGTGAGTTTTTCCCTCATGCCCCGAAAAAGAAATAAAATCATAATCCGTATCTCAAAACTGTAAAACATTTTCTGAAATACATTTTCTTTCAAAAGCATTTGAAATTTTTTCTTTAAAACTCTTTGATTTTCAAAATCATTCTTAATTTTTGCTCAACTGCTGAAAATCTTAACACACACATTTGCATATGCATTCCACATGTTTCTTTCTACCCTAGCCATGCTTTCATACATTGCCATATATATACATGTACATATACTTTATGTTCCTTTAAACATGCATCAATATATATATATATATATATATATATTATATATATATATATTATATATATATATACCAATTACATACAAACTATATACCTGCTTACTTTCTTAAAGTTATCATTCTTTAAGTTTAATCTTATTCCCTAGGTTTAGTTTCTACAACTCCAAATCTCATGTATCATTACATTATACTTATATACTTTATCATTCTTATACTTTCAATCTAAGGCTTGCTCTTACTGCTTATATACATATATACATACTTTCATAATTTAGTGTAAAATAACTCTATTAAGTCATGCATCTGTAACACTACTCCTACAAAATGATTCCATTTTCATACTTCGAATATACACACGAATCTTCACTACTCTATCAACATATACTAAGGTTCAACTTTTCAATACTAATATCAGCAAACTTCCAGAATATAACAGTACACATGGAAACCAGTATTTCAATTGTCTTATAAACACATCATCAATATACAATCCATCAGCCCCATATATAACACCTACCTGATTCTTCATTCTGTCATCTTCATCCAGGAACATGCCATATTCACTGTTATTTACATTCACAGACTATTATAAATTTTCACCCATGATTCTTTGTATCTGTAAACTCATATTCACCCAGTGTTCCATTTTAACATACTGATTTCATTCTTTTTATGTTCTACACACACACATCTTTACTGTCATATCAATCAATATATAAACTCAATTCTAAGTTATGATTCTATTATCAAATTAAACTTCTAAAACACAACATTACACATAAAACTATATTCTAATCATCGTATACACAAATCTCATCTTTAAGTCTGCTGTCACTACTTCTTCATCAATTTCCGCTATTATTACTGCTACCACTTCTGCCGTATAAACAAACATATATATATAATTTTTCAGATTCTTATTTCTATTCAAATTTCCAAAATTCTCAGCAACACCCATTACATATTCCTATACACCCACACTGAAATCCATATTTCAAATTCTTCCAAAATTCATCTATTTTCTACTCCAAGCTTTCATTAGCAAACCTCCATTTCGGCTTCATCACTGTCACCACATTTTCATCACTGCCACATTCTCTATTTAAAATTTTATTTACATGAAACACACAACATCACACTACTCCTTATTGAAAATTTTAGTTTAACCAATTTTTAATTTCACACTTTAGTTCCAAAATCCCCAATTCCTAGGGTTTTTGCCGAACCCACCCAATCCTTTAACCGAATTAGTTTCTTTTTAATTCAGCAGATTTATTCTATTTTCATGCTAAAATTCCTATTTTAAATCTCTTTAAAACTAATCTTAATTGATTTGTTTACCCAATCCAAATTTTATTTCAAAACCCAAATTATAAAATCCATCAAAATTAATGGATTCATAGCATAGTGTACTTACTAAACTTATGTCTGCTCCTGCTCTCGGGTCAAGTACTGGAATGCACCGGAGAGACTCGCCGGCGGCCGGACGTGGCTGGGATTTCATCTCTCTCTCCCGGTCTTTTCCCCTTCTCTCTTCCTCTCTCATTTTTGATCTCTCATGCTCTTTTTTTCTCAATATCTCGCTTCTCTCTCCTTTCTTCCCTTTCACTTTCTCGGCTTCAGCTTCTCTTCTTCTTTCTTTCTCTACTGTTTATATTTCTTCCTGTTTTCTTTCTTCTGGTTTCTTCTTCGGTTTGCTCCCCCGTCTTCTTCTTCTATTTTTTTTTTCTACCGTGAGCTGTGTGTGTGTTCAAAACGTGTGTGTTATATATGCAATACATGTGTGAGAAATTTTCTAGAATAATTAAATGTGTATGTATTAAATGCATGAAGAAAATATCTAGGGTGTGTGTTGTAATATCTAGAATCCTCTACACAAGTATAGTTAATTTCAAATTAACCCCTCAAGTTTCAATTAATAATATTTCATAACTATTTTCTTGAAATTAATTCTATTTTACCATAAATATTATCCTCACGTTCGAACGCGACTGCTCACGCGAAAAAATAAAATTTACGCTAATATTCTAAAATAATCTGGGATGTTACAAAAACTATCTTCTTTTCTTACCCAAATTTTCTTATGAATCTCTTTCACTTGAGAACTCTAGTCAGTGGTGCAAATTTCTCATTGATGTATTGTTTCTGTTTAGCCAATGCAGAAACATGACGAACTAGATTTGAAACATCAAATCTAGAGGAAACACTCTTAGTCCTTTTCTTTAATTTATGCAACATAAAACACTTAGGCCTAATATGTCCTGATTTGCAGCAGTGATGGAAAACAAGCACAAACCTCGGACGAGAGCGAGGTTTATCAGAAACACTCTAGATTGAGGTTGGGTTACATGACGATGAACAACAGAGTGAATCACATGAAACTAAATAATTGATTTCTTTCCCAAGTCACGTGGAGGAGTGACAGACACAATTTTAGATGATGATGTCTTATCACAACTCGACTCAACAAGATCTACTCCTCTCTTCTCACAAGAAAAGACGCCAATCCGTAACAAGTGGGATAGCTTCCTAGTCCCACTAGAAAATACAAATAACTGTATCTTAGGATTTTCAAGTTCAATTTCTAGGAATTTGACCTTATAAACTACTTTCTTATTTCTTTCATTGAGGTCATCAACAACAATAAGACTCTTGTCAAGCTTGGCTTGAACTTCATTCTTTTCATGTTATGATTCTTTCAGCCTCTTATTGACCTCGACACACGTCTTCTTGATAGCTAAGCTTTCATTAAACAATTCAGTATATGCTACCTATAGCTCATCATCATCTATAAAGCCATTGTGAGAGAACTCTGAATAAGCATCAATGTCACTAACGTTAGCCTCTTTCACTCACCACATTGGAAGAAAATGGAATATAATTGTATTTCTTCTTAGAAGACTCATCAGAATTATAGCCATCTTCTAAATCATTATAGAAGACTGTCTTAGTTTTCTTACCCTTAAATTTCAGATATATATAATACTCAGATCATATGTGTCTAAAGCCTTCATACTCATAGCATCGAATGACCTGAGGTTTCCTATCATTCTCTTTTCTAGATTCTAGTCTAGTGGTAGACACATTGTGGTTTTTTAACCAGGGATCTCTCGTTTTAAAAAATATAATAAACAATAACTTCAATAAGCTACAGAATAAACACATTAAAATGGATTTTTTTAAATTTAATAATATTTGTATTAAAATGAAGAATCTCTTGTTTGAAAGTATTAAATTTAAAAGGTTAAAAGGATAAGGTCCACATGGAAACTTAAAAAATATTAAAGAATCTTAAATATTAACAATCAACAAATCTCGACTATCATTCTCCAATAATCTAATGACAATCAATCAATATATACATACGTACGTGTATATCTATATATATATATTCAAAAGTTATTGTTGACTTTTCATTAAAAAAATAAAAATTAGTCAAAGAATACAAAGAGTTTCAAATTTTCTTCCAGAAAGATCATATCGGAAACGATGAGAGAAAAAACCAAGTTATATTTTTTTTCAAATTTAGATTACAATCTATGAATTTTACAATTAAAGCATTATAAAGTCTAAGTTTATACAATAATGATATATATAGTTTAAGAAAAGTCTAAATTTTCTTCAAACTTACCTTTCTCTATCAACATATATATAAGCAATTTTTCTTTGAAACGTGGCTTAAGTTCCTTGTAGAAATATGGTTAACTGGTCATGAATTTCAATTGCTTAATATAAGACACAAAGAGGGCCAAAAAAAAAAAAAAAACAGACTTGTCTTCACCTGCTTCGAGGACACACAAATTAAGCTCAGACTAGTTCTTGGAGCCCGTCAATGAATCTTGAGATAAAATATTAATAAACAAAGAGATAAACATGACCCAGTATTTCAAATTAAAATGTGTTGATGTAAGCTTATGAAGAAGAAAAATATACTGAAATGATAATTTTTTTTTTGGTTGTTGCAGAACCACTCATGGTTCAAATTAAAATCACAGATAAACAACTGAAGACTTGGCAAGTCTTCACCTGCTTTGAGCAGAGAAAACAAGACTGGTTCAATAAATCCCTCATCTATAAATAGAGTTGCTTACCTTGCAACATTTCTCACCTCTCACTAAACCAATAATAACTAGTTCAGAAAATCAGGATGAAAGGTGTTCAATTTCTTTTAGGTTCTCTTCTCTTGGCTTTTGCTTCTTCATTGGCTTCTGCCTATGACCCCAGTCCTCTTCAGGATATCTGTGTAGCCATCGATGAGCCTAAGAATGCAGGTGCGTGTGTCTCTCTCTAGTCATTCTCTAAAGAGTTTTATATATATATATATATATATATATATATATATATATATATATATATATATATATATATATATATATATATATATATAATATATATATATATATATATATATATATATATATATATATATATATATATATATATATATGCTCTTTTTCTGATTAAGCTTTTGCGACATATAATTCATCTTATTAAAATTTTAAATTCTTCTATGCATGCAGTGTTCGTGAATGGGAAGTTTTGCAAGGACCCCAAGCTTGCGAAAGCAGAAGATTTCTTCCTTCCAGGGTTTAACAAGCCTGGAAACACAAAAAATAGACTTGGTATGAATGTAACGAATGCAAATGTTGAGCAAATTTCAGGACTCAACACTCTTGGCATATCAGCTGTCCGAATTGATTATGCACCATATGGTCAAAACCCACCTCACACTCACCCACGTGCCACCGAAATCCTGGTGGTCCAAAAGGGAACTCTTTATGTTGGTTTTGTGACATCAAATCAGCTAAACAATACACTCATTGCAAAAGTTCTGAACAAGGGAGATGTGTTTGTGTTTCCGATTGGAATGATTCACTTCCAATTCAATATTGGGAAAACAAATGCAGTTGCCTTTGCTGCTCTAAGTAGCCAGTTCCCTGGTGTCATTACCATAGCTGATACTGTCTTTGGAGCCGATCCTCCAATCAATCCTGATTTTCTCGGCAAGGCTTTCCATTTAGATGCAAAGGTAGTTAAAGATCTCCAGGCCAAATTCATTAATGGCAATTAGGAGAAAGTATTAATGAGCTCTTGTGGGGGCTTTAATTTTTCCCCCTGATTTGCACTAATTATATATCTTATTTTGAATGTAATAAAAAAAGAGGTCCCTTTATAAACCTCTCTTTGTGTTGATTTTATTCATATATAATACTTTATTATCTTTTTTCTTAAGCAGCTAATTAACCCTGTCTCATTTTCTTTTACTCTCGAGAAAGATTTGTGTGGGACGGACGTACAGATAATATGATATATACGTCCATTAATATTTTAACATATATACATTAAATCCAAAACTAATCAATAATAAAAGAAAAATAAAATTATTAATTAACAAATGTAATATATTCATTGGTCAGATCTAATTAATATTCCACATATGATTTCCTCTCTTTACTCTCTCTAACACAAACATGCACGCAAACTTATGTGAAAAGATCAGTAGACACACAGTGATTTTTTAACTATGGATCTCTCGTTTAAAAAATAGAAAAAACAATAACTTCAGTAAACTATAGAACAAACATTAATATATTGGATTGTGTATTTTTCTTTTTCTTTTTTAATTTAATAATATTTTTATTAAAATGAAAAATCTCTTGATTGAAAGTATTAAATTTAAAATGGATGAAAGGATATGGTCCACATGGAGAAAGAAAAAATAAAAAATATTAAAGAATCATAAATATTAAAAATATTAAATCTCAAGAATTGATTATCCAATAATTTAATGATAATTAATTGATATAAATATAAATATATATATATATATATTCAAAAGTCATTGCTTACTTTTCATTAAAAAATAAAAATTAGTCAAAGAATACAAAAAGTTTCAAATTTTCTTCCAAAAAACCATGTTGGCTTAGGAGTGGCAACGGGCCCGGGAAAAACTCGGCCCGGACATCTATCGGGCGGATATGGGCCCGAGATTTATCCGGCCCGAAGAAAAAAATAAAAAATTTTAAGAAAAGCACACTTGTAACTTGTTTACATACGTAAGTAGAAGCCATTTATTTCAAGACAATTCACAATCACATTAAAAATTTAATGGGTAAACAAACAATACAAATGCACAAACATTTCATAACAAATGCATCAAACTAATCCAACTCTTGTGCCTCAAAGTCTTCTTCAACTCCACCCATCAATTCCTTTCCAGCAAATATAAGTTGTCCAGGAATAATACTTAATGAGAAAAAATGCTAAAAAATATAAGTTAAAGTCTTAAAGAAAATAAGTAATTAAAAAAATAATTCTTATACCTCGCTCGGAAGCCCATATTTAATTTTGAGTGCACATTATTGCTTCCAATGTGTCAGGATGTAATTTGCAATGATATGGACTCAAATATCTCCCACCCGTACTAAAAGCAGACTCCGATGCCACAGTTGTAATTGGAATGACTAATATATCCTTAGCTATCTCAGCTAAAATAGGGTATTTTCCTTTATTTGTCTTCCACCAATTCAAAATATCGAAATAAGAAGTTCTAGCAACTAAAGGCTCCTCTAAGTACCTCTCAAGATCAGACTTTGATCTTATCATATGATTGTTTTGAGTAGTAAAAGAATCGAAATCAGATAAATAATTGATAGCTCGAAACCCACAATATCAAATGTGAAGGTTTTCCGCAAATTTGTTCGTCAAACAAAACAAACAACAATCAAGAACGCGAGATTTTTACCGTGGTTCGCCGGAAAAAATTCCCGACTACATCCACGTTGAACTCCGGAATAGGGAGCTCACTGCACTAATCAATCAAGATTACACAAGAATCTTGAATCAGTTTACAAATTGCAATTCCCTCAAATCTCACAAGGAACCCTAATCTCTAAAAGTGACAATCTCTCAAATTCCCAATTGAAGATTACACTAACTTGGACTATGAAATAAGCTTAACACTTAGCCAAAAATAAGGAAAAATAATTAATGAAAACCTTAACTAAATTCTCAACCTAAGCACCCTTTATATATGATTGGCAAATAGAAGTAATTGGGACAACGGCAAGGATTGCGCCACGTGTCCCTTATCCAACGGATGATAAGGCTTCACATTTTACAATCTCCACCTTGAAGCCCAAAAACATCCATCACTCCCAATCATACACAAGGATACATTAAGGCCAAGATAGCACAGCAAACTCACCTACTTCCATCATCGATCATGTCGGCTGCAAGGTCAGCCAACCCCCACTTGCAACAGCTTCATGCAGTGGGTGAGATTGGTAGCAGCCACAATTTTTATCCCCATGTCAGATGGGTTATCTTCAGTTGGAACCTTCTTAATCTCAATCTTACCACTTGAGATGATTTCCCGCACAGAATGATACTTCACATCCACATGCTTGGTTCTCTCATGATGTACTGGATTCTTGCTCAGATGTATCGCACTCTGACTGTCAGAATACACAATTGTCTTACCCTGCAGCTGTTGTATTTCGGTTAAGATACCCTGAAGCCAAATTGATTCCTTGAACACATCAGTTATGGCTATATACTCCGCTTCGGTAGTTGAGAGTGTGACCAACGGTTGCAGGCTTGACTTCCAGCTGATGCAATTTCCACCAAGTGTTAAATAGTAAGCTGTGGTTTACTTTCTCGAGTCTCTGTCACCTGCAAAATCAGAATCAACATACCCTACCAAATCTAAAGAGTTACATTTGTTAAAACATAAGCCATAATCAACAGTAATATTTAAGTATCTTAACAACCATTGCAAAGCACTCCAGTGTGCTCCACCTGGATTAGACATAAACCTACTCAATAAAGATACCGCATATGACAAGTCAGGTCTATTACTAATCATGGCATACATCACAGAACCAATAGCATTTGCATAAGATACATTTTCCATTTTAATCACCTCAGGTCTAGTACTAAGAGAAGACATCTCCTCTTCCATAGCCGCTTCTCATTCAAGTTTATGGGTAGACTTTAATGCCTCTCCTAAGCTAGCAGGCTCAATCCCATTAATTTCATGACTTGATATTAATGCACAGAAATACAAATCATTAGTTGAGTAATCATACCTGGTAGGAGGCCTTACCTGCCTCCTACTTCTGTCTTCTGCTAGCTGGTAGTTGGCCAATGTGTCTTGAGGTGTTTCATCATGCTGCTCAGTTTGATCCAATTGATCTATTGTGTCATCTTCACTTTGTTCTTGTATATCTGCTACTTCATTTATGTTTTCCTCCTGGTTATTTCTTCTGGGCTGGGTGTCCTCAGATGTCTCCGTGCCTGACATGTCACCAATTTGATCAGAGGTCCTTGATGTCCCTGGCTCCACCTACATCTGAGCTCCACCTGCAAAATCAAAATCTGCTAGATCCTTTTTCTAAGGCACCTGCATTCTCGTTAGTAGATTTACAAGGAAAACAAAGTTCATTGAATATAACATCCCGACTAACTATGACTTTGACTCCAGGTGATTCCCTTTCCCATAACCTATACCCTTTTGTCCCTTCTTGATATCCTAGGAAAACACACTTGATTGACCTCGGTTCAAGTTTACCTATGGATTGGTGAGCATAGGCTTCACAGCCAAATACTCTAAGGTGGGCTAACTTCTGAGCCCTACCAGACCAGATTTCTTCTGGGCTCTTAAACTGAACGGAAATATTAGGGCTAAGGTTAATCAAATGAGTAGCAGTATTGAGGGCTTCACCCCAAAAGGCCCTCGAAAGTTCGGAAGAAAATAAAAGACATCTTATATTTTCTAATAGGGTTCTATTCATTCTTTCCGCAACTCCATTCTGTTGAGGGGTGTTTCTAACAGTCCTATGTCTTAGGATACCCTCACTAGTACAGTATTGATCAAACTCAGTATTACAAAATTCTAAGCCATTATCAGTTCTCTAGACTTTTACTTTGTTACTAGTTTGATTTTCTACCAATACTTTCCATTCTTTAAATTTAGTCAAAGTTTCATCCTTTGATTTTAGTAAGAATGTCCATACCTTCCTATTGTAGTCATCAACAATAGAGAGGAAATATTTCTTACCTCCATGTGTCTGGACCTTTGCTGGTCCCCACAAATCACAATGTAGATACTCCAGACTCGCTTTTGACAAGTGAATTCCAGTTGGGAAGCTCTGTCTGTGCTGTTTGCCTAACACACAGATCTCACAAAACTCAAGTGGCTTCAACTGGTCCTTTCCAAATTGTCTCTGCTTGCTGAGTACCTGCATTCCTTTCTGGCCTATATGGCCAAGTCTCAAGTGTCATATATTAGTTATATCAACATTAGAAGTTAAAGTAGAAATGGTTTTTTCCGAGAATACATGTTGGCCATTTAGAACATACAATCCATTTCTCTTTATACCAGTTAGGATCAGTTTTTTACCCTTATATATGTGCATGTTCCCCTTTGTGGGCTTTATATGTAAAACCTAATTCATCTAGTGTTTCTAATGATATCAGGTTTCGTTTCATGTCAGGTACATATCTAACGTCAGTAAGTATCCTAACTTTACCATCATGGAGTTTAAGTGTTATGTCCCCAACTCCATGTATCCTACAAGTATTGTCATTACCCATATACACAGTGCCTTGGTCAGAATTTCTAAAGTTGACAAACCAGTCCCTATACGGACTCATGTGAAAGGAACACCCGGAGTCCATAATCCATTCTCTACTAATGTGATCTCTACACACAGTCAGCGCCTCAGATAGGCACATCGACTCCTTTTCGGCAGCCACAGTAGCGCTGCCTTCATTTTTCTGTTCCCTAATGAACTTGTAACAGTTCCTTTTAAGATGTCCCATCTTTCCACAATGATAGCACTTCTTGTCACTATCCTTATTCTTATCATGTTTGTTCTTTTTCTGTCCTTTAGGTTCTTTGTTATTAGTCTGATATTATTCGGACCATTACATTTCTTTTCATTTTTTCCTTTCACGAATAAGTTCGCTCCTCCTTTCCTACTGGTTCTAAGTTCTAGCTCTCTAGCCCTTATACCAGATATCACCAAGTTTAGCCTAGGTACAACTCCTGTGTACTGTAGAGAGTTCTTAACGACACTATATTCTTCAGGCAGTGCATTTAATAGAATCATAGCTTCGCTAGAGTCTCATAGGGCTTGGTCAGTTCCTTTAAGGATTTGAGTCATTTTCGTGAATTCATCCAAATTATCATCTATCGACTTATTTGTGTCCATCTTGTAATTAAACAAATTTCCTTTTAAGAACACTAAATTTGGTGCAGAAATAACAAAATAAAGAGATTCGAGTTTACCTCAGAGTTGAATGGCCGTGTCCATTCCATCAACTTTTCTGATGATCGAGTCTCCCAAGTGGAGGAAGATCAAGTTGTACGCCTCTTCTAGGATTTCGTCATTCGCTTCCTTTTCCATATTTGGCCACTTTTCTGGATCCGGTTCCAGCGCCAAAACCACCTTATGGTGAGAAAGCAAAACCCTCATTTTCTTCTTCCAAGTGGTGAAATCCCATTTCCCGTCAAAGATGCCAATGTCGAGTCTCATAGTCGACATTTTATTTCTTTTACAGTAATCACCCGATGACAATTCCGCAATCACTCTCGGCAATTACTCACCCAATCTAAACGAAACACAATTGGCAAATTACTCACCCAAACTACAACTTCAACAGACCTGAATTTCTCAGATTTCAACCCCAAAACCGAATGCACCAAAGAAACACACACCATGATTCTACTGCAAAACTCTCACAGTATCAAACTGTAAAAATAGAAGCAACAATTTGGCTAAGCCTTCAGCACTCAACCAATATTAGACAACACAGTGCCTAAATCCCCAGGCAACTAAGCCTTCAACAGAGATTCAATACCACAGAATATACACCATAGACAACAATATCAATTACTTATTCAGCAAACTCAAGATCGGTTTGCAGCCCTTGATACCCTAATCGACAAGCTCACAGACCTCCCTCAAACAACAATTCGGCAGTGGCTCTCCCAAACAACAATTCAATATTTTTGTTTGTAATCTTCTTTTAGGGTTTTGATCGGCTGCAGCTTGTTCTTGGTCGGCGACTGCTTGTTTTTGTTTCGTCGATGGCTCTTTTGTCTTTCAGTTGAAATCGTTCATCTGTGTTCTTCAATTCGACGAGTTCTTGTTGCCCTTCGTCGATGAATTGTTCTGGTGACCAAAGATTAAAGAATTAGGGATTCTTGTTGCTCTTGCCGCCTAATTGAAGAAGATGGTTCTTGGGCTTTGATTCTTCTTCTTCTTGTTTTTGGGCCGTGTTCTTCACATTTTACAGACAATTAGGGATTTTTGGCTTATTGATCGGTGATTGCAAGTCTTTTGCAATCGGCAGCTCTCTTCTCTGGTTTTTGATTTGCCTTCGTCTTTTGACCAATTTTTGGGGTTTTTGATCGGCTGACACTTCTTTGGTCAGAATCTTGGCCCTCTAATCTTGCTTTCTTGTTCTCGTCTTCTGGTGGGGAAGTTCTTCAAATTGACGATTCTTTAGGGTTTCTCCTTTCACCGAATGAAGAAGATGAATCTTGGGCTTTTTTCTTCAAAAACCTTGCTCTTGTCTTTGTGTATTTCGGCTGTGGTCTTCAATTTGTTGACCAACGAAATTAGGGATTTGCTTTGTATTCCCTTGTTTTTGGCCGAGCTGTAGATCTTTGACAGTCCTCAATTTGACGAATTTTGTTGCCCTCTTCGTCTCTTTGCCGTGACTTCAATTTTTGACAGATCTTAGGGTTTTTCTCAGACCCAAAACAGAGAGGCTGGGTTTCAGTTGATCTTGATTCAACTGCCCTCCTTCTTTCGGCCCACTGGACTCTTTCAATAGCTCTGATACCACTGTGAAGGGTTTCCGCAAATTTATTCATCAAACAAAACAAACAACAATCAAAAACGCGAGATTTTTACCGTGGTTCGCCGGAAAAAATTCCCGACTACATCCACGTTGAACTCCGGAATAGGGAGCTCACTGCACTAATCAATCAAGATTACACAAGAATCTTGAATCAGTTTACAAAATAATTCCCCCAAATCTCACAAGGAACCCTAATCTCTAAAAGTGACAATCTCTCAAATTCCCAATTGAAGATTACACTAACTTGAACTAGGAAATAGGCTTAACACTTAGCCAAAAATAAGGAAAAACAATTAATGAAAACCTTAACTAAATTCTCAACCTAAGCATCCTTTATATATGATTGGCAAATAGAAGTAATTGGGACAACGGCAAGGATTGCGCCACGTGTCCCTTATCCAACGGATGATAAGGCTTCACATTTTACATCAAAAGTATCGTGTATTTTGTCGTCCGTAATGTTTTTCAACGATGGATCTAATACACGTTATTCAACTACTTAAGTCACCGAAGGTCTTCTCTTCAACCAATACGCTATCACACTCTAATAAAATTATATTAAATATTTATTAATAGCCCAGAACCTACAATATCAAAAATATCGTGTATTGTGTGTCATCCTAAATCAATAGGTCTTACAATATATTTCAACAATGGATCCAATCCACACTATTCAACTACTTAAGTCTCTTAAGGTAGCCTCTTTAACCAACTACGCTATCACGCTCTCTTAAAGTTATGTTAAATATTTTTTAATAACCCATAAGAACATGACTCGTGAAAACCTGATGCATAAGTTATTAGTCTAAATTTTCTTCAAACTTATCTTTCTCTATCAACATATATATAAGCGATTTTTCTTTGAAACGTGGCTTAAGTTCTTTGTAGAAATATGGTTAACTGGTCATGAATTTCAATTGCTTAATATAGACACAAAAAGTGGAAAAACAGGATAAACAAAAAAAAACAAAAAAAAAAACAAAAAAAAAAAACAAAAGCAATGAGTCTCTCAAGAGCATGTCTATATACCCAAGGGTATCATCACATACTATTGAACATGCAACTTTGAGCATTAAACATGTAAATTATATCAATAAATATGAAATTTTTAAAACATGAAATCAATTGTATATTTATTGGTAGAAGTTGCATGTTCAATACTCAAAATTGCATTTAACATTTAACTTTGAACCCAAGGGTATTTGATACCCTTGGGAATCATAGCATTACCCGTCTCTGAAAAGTTGATAGCTAGGGATGTCATATATATAATATATATATATATGGGATAATGCTATGATATCTAAGGGTATCAAATACCTTTGGTTCAAAGTTGCATGTTCAATGCAACTTTGAGTATTGAACATGCAACTTCTACCAAGAAACATGCAACTAAGTTCATATTTTAAAAAATTTCATGTTATTTGATATAATTTACATGTTTAATGCTCAAAGTTACATGTTCAATGCTCAAAATTACATTGAACATGTAACTTTGATACCCAAAAATATGTGATACCCTTAGGTATCATAGACATGCCCCTTCAGATTGTAATATTGATGTCACATATTTGGTACGTGTGGTTCCTGAAATTAATAATGTCATTATGATGTACTGTGAAACCACTTAGAAATTATGGATTTTGTCTGAGAATAATTACTAGCTATTAACATATGCTTTTAAAAATCCTGAACTCTTATCTTTTTTAACAAAAAATGGTTAGGTCATGGGAATGTAGCAAATCAAATAGATAACTCAAATTTGTATCGAATTTTAAACAAATCAAATTAAAATGTGATAGATTTGTAAATGAATTTTAATATCAAAATTCATATTCGATTTGTTTATTAAATGAATCGAATACGAATATTCGTTTAGTCATAATATTATTTAATGGCATAAATTACTATAATTTATATACATTAATTCTTTATAAATATATTTATGTGAAAATATATAATTAATAAATTTACTAAAAATGACGTATCAAATATATATAATAATATTTTTCTGTGATAATTACAAACAACTTCTTGAATATTTGTTGAAAAATAATACTTAATAAAGAAAAATAATAAAATTAATATTAAATAAAAAATAAATCAATGAACTCAAATATATATTTCATTCGTTTAATAAATGAATATATTCCTCGAAATCTATATTCGAATCAATCCGCAAGTTTGGTCTGAATTAGCAGAAAATACAGAACTTATGAAGACTTGGCAAGTCTTCACCTGCTTCGAGGACACACAAATTAAGCAGACTAGTCCTTGGAGCCTGTCAATGAATCTTGAGATAAAATATTAATAAACAAAGAGATAACCATGACCCAGTATTTCAAATTAAAATGTGTTGATGTAAGCTTATGAAGAAGAAAAATACACTGAAATGATATTTTTTTTTGGTTGTTGCAGAACCACTCATGGTTCAAATTAAAGTCACGGATAAGCAACTGAAGACTTGGCAAGTCTTCACCTGCTTTGAGCAGAGAAAACAAGAATGGTTCAATAAATCCCTCATCTATAAATAGAGTTGCTTACCTTGCAACATTTCTCACCTCTCACTAAACCAATAATAACTAAACAAATGCAGTTGCATTCGCTGCTCTAAGTAGCCAGTTCCCTGGTGTCATTACCATAGCTGATACTGTTTTTGGAGCTGATCCTCCAATCAATCCTGATTTTCTCGGCAAGGCTTTCCAGTTAGATGCAAAGGTAGTTAAAGATCTCCAGGCCAAGTTCATTAATGGCAATTAGGAGAAAGTATTAATTAGCTCTTGTCGGGGCTTTATTATTTTTCCCCTTGATTTGCACTAATTATATTTCTTATTTTGAATGTAATAAAAAAGAGGTCCCTTTATGAACCTCTCTTTGTGTTGATTTTATTCATATATAATACTTTATTGTCTTTTTTCTTAAGCAGCTAATTAAGCCTGTCTCATTGTCTTTTGTTCTCGAGAAATATTTGTATGGGATGGACGTACAGATAATATGATATATACATCCACTAATATTTTAATATATATACATTAAGTCAAAAATTAACCAATAATAAAAGAGAGATAAAATTATTAATTAACACATTTAATATATTCATTGACCGGGTGTATTTAATATTCCTCATGATTTCCTCTCCATACTCTCTCTAACACAAACATGCATGCAAACTTCTATGAAAAGATCAGTAGACACACAGTGATTTTTTAACTAGGGATCTCTCATTTAAAAACATAGAAAAAGCAATAACTTCAATAAATTACAGAACAGACATTAATATATTGGATTGTGTATTTTTCTTTTTTCTTTTTTAATTTAATAATATTTTTATTAAAATGAAAAATCTCTTATTTGAAAGTATTAAATTTAAAATGGATGAAAGGATATGGTCCACATGGAGAGAGAAAAAAAAAAAAATATTAAAAAATCGTAAATATTAAAAATATTAAATCTCAAGAATTGATTATCTAATAATTAATGATAATTAATTGATATAAAAAATCTATCTATATATATATATATATATATATATATATTCAATTAAAAGTTATTGCTTACTAATCCAAATGCATAACATTTTATAACAATGCATCAAACTAATCCAACTCTTATGCCTCAAAGTCTTCTTCAATTTCACCCATCAATTCCTCTCCAGCAAATATATGTTGTTCAGGAATAATACCTAATGAGAAAAAATGTTAAAAAATATAAGTTAAAGTCTTAAAGAAAATAATTAATTAAAAAAATAATTCTTATACCTTGTTCGGAAGCCCATATCCAATTTTGAGTACCCATTATTGCTTCCAATGTGTCAGGATGCAATTTGCAACGATGTGGACTCAAATGTCTCACACCCGTACTAAAAGCAGACTCTGATACCACAGTCGTAATAGGAATGGCTAATATATCCTTAGTTATCTCAGCTAAAATAGGATATTTTCCTTTATTTGCCTTACACCAATTCAAAATATCAAAGTCAGGATTCTAGCAACTAAAGGCTCCTCTAAGTACCTCTCAAGATTGGACTTTGATCTTGTCATATGATTGTTTTGAGTAGCAAAAGAATCGAAATCAGATAAATCTAAAAAAGAAGACGATTCAGCGGTGATAATTTTATGGGAATGATCAACGGAAGTAGAAGATTCACCACTCACTGTAGACTTGGTTTCATAATATTTAACTAATTCTTCAGAAAGTTAACGGGCCCTCATAATTTGCCCTGCAACACCCACACCATAAATCTTTGGAAAATAATAATCAATTAACATCATCTTAAACCTTCGATCAAGAATAACAGCCAAAACCAACACCTCATAAATCTCTTTCCAATATTTCTCAAACTTGGCAATTATAATAGATGCCATTTTTTTAACTTGAAGAACATGAGACATTTGTCACTCCATCAAAGACATCTTCATTTTACAAGCCAATGGAAAAAAAAAAAAATTAGCTGCAGCGTAGTGAGTACCTGAAAACATCTCTGTCAACAAATAAAATGATCGTAGATAGTCTGGCATTTTTCAGCCATCTCCCATTCCGTATCAGAAGGCAAACACTTATAATGGGGATCAATCTGTTGCACTCGAGGAAAAACTTTTTTGTATTTCACTGCAATATCAAGCATAACAAATGTAGAATCCATCTAATGGGACAATCAAGCACCAACTTTCTTCCATTCTTAATCAATGATTGATGTGCCATCATAAGAGTTTCAATCCTTTTTGGTATGCTACTCCAATAAGCAACAAGTTTCAATCCTTTTTGGTATGCTACTCCAATAAGCAACAGTCTCCATAATCTTTGCAATACTCCCTTCAATCACAGCCAAACCATCATTTACAATTAGGTTAAAAATATGAGTTGCACACCTCATATGAAAAAATTTACCACCCAATACCAAAGATTCGGTTGAAAGCATTCCCTCCAATCTTTCTTCCATGGCATCATTAGTTGAACAATTATCTAAAGTAACAATTGACAACTTTCGATCTATATTACAATCCATCATACATTTTATCAAAACTTGAGAAAGACACTCAGCAATATGTGGGGCTGGTACATATATGAACCTACATAATGCATACAAATGTTAGCATATTCAGAATATTAAAAAATTCAATCAATATTTTATGGACACAAAATTAAATTACCTTAAGATTCGACTTTGCAAACGCCATGAGTTGTCAATGAAATGTCCTGTAACAACTATATACCCCCTCTTTTGGTTACTAGCAGTCCACATGTCAGTAGTAATAGCCACCCTACTGTCATTAATATTCAACAAATTCAATATCTTCAACTTTTCTGACTTATACATCTTAAAAATCTCAATCTTTAAAGTATTTTTGGACATCTTCTTTACCAACGAGTTGCAATAACTCATCAAATCTATAAAAGCATCATACTCAACAAATGAAAGTGGCAGCCCATGCTTTATAACCAATGACGCAATTTTCTGACGAACAACATTTACATCAAATGATCTAAGCTCAATGGAAGCCATTTCATCTTCCTACTTTATCACATTAAGAGTTTTTTGAATTGTATCTTCAAACTTAGATTGTTTTTTAGTAAAACATTTTGATGTTGTTCGTCTCTTCTTATCCATATTTTCTAATGCTACCCACTTTCTGTAAGGAACCTAGGACACCACTTATCTCCACATTGGTATGATATTGTCCACTTTGGGCCTAAGCCCTCATGGATTTGCTTTTGGGTTATACCCAAAAGGCCTCATACCAATGAAGATACATGTCCATCCTTATATACCCATGATCTTCCCCATATCTAACCAATGTGAGACTTTGGGACTTTGTTTGCACACCCAACAATCCTCCCCTCGAACAAAGGACCACAAAGGACAACTGAGCCACCCCTCAAACGATCATTCATCCGTCCACTCCATGAAGACCATAGCACACCGCCTGTCTAACCGAGCACTCACGGATCACGATCGGGGCTCACCACCTTTGTTCGGTATTCCGAGGATTCACATGGCTAACTCCGGGGCATGGCTCTGATACCACTGTAAGGAACCTAGGACATCACTTATCTCCACATTGGTATGATATTGTCCACTTTGGGCCTAAGCCCTCATGGATTTGCTCTTGGGTTATACCCAAAAGGCCTCATACCAATGAAGATACATGTCCATCCTTATATACCCATGATCTTCCCCATATCTAACCAATGTGAAGCCCTTGTCATCCGTTGGATGAGGGACACATGGCGCAATCCTTGCCATTGTCCCAATTACCTTTATTTGCTCATCCTATATAAAGAGCACTTAGGTTGAGTATTAGATATAGTTTTCATTATTTGTATTACCTTAATAATTGGCTAAGTGTTAAGCCTATTCCCTAAGTCCAAGTTAGTGTAATCTTCAATTGGAATTTGAGAGATTGTCACTTTTAGAGATTAGGGTTCTTTGTGAGATTTGGGGAATTACAATTTGTAAACAGATTCAAGATTTCGTGTGTAATCTTGAAATTGATTAGTGCAGCGAGCTCCCTATTCCGGAGTTCAACGTGGATGTAGTCGGGAATTTTTCCGGTGAACCACGGTAAAAATCGTGCATTCTTGATTGATTGATTTGACGATTTTGCGATAAAATCTTAACAATTGGTATCAGAGCTTTTGGATTAAGATCCAGTGGGCCGATTAGATCTGTTGATTGAAGATCAAAGCCCAAAGAAAAAAAATTTCTTCGATTCCAGAACAGTGACCGAAGTGGGCTGAGAAGGAAGATTTGAAAGATCAAGCCCAAGATTTTGGTTCACATATCTAACGGCAAAGCAAAAAGCAAATCCCTAAAACTGGTAAATTGAAGATCACGGCCAGAAGAAAGCAGAAAGAAGAAACCCTAAAGACTCTTGTCAAGATCAATTTGCCAAAGACCACAGCCGAGAGAAATTGGCATCACAGAGACGAGAGAGACTCAGAGTCGAAATCAAGACCCAAGAAACGCTGCTGTGGAAAGGACAAACCGAAAGCAAGAAACAAAAATTGGCTACAACCGATCAAGATTCAGAAGAAATCAAAATCAAAAGTTGCCAAATCAAGATCATAAACCAAGACTGGAACCTCACTGATTTGAAAATCAAAACTGCCATACAGAGAGCAGTTCTGCCCAGTTGAAGTCCAAGAATTGACTTCATTCTCCTCTGGTTTCCCGATCAAAGAACGAAGAAGAGAAGCTCAGAAGTTGTCTTGAGAAGCTCACAAGATCCGGTGAGTTACCGAAGACAACAAGGTCAGCAAATCAACACACCAACAGAGGTGCTGTGACCAAGATGAGACTTGAGCTGCCGAGAGAAACGCTGAATCAAGATCTGAGTTCGACAAACGCGTGCCCTTCGAACGCTTCTGTTTATGATTAATTGGTTTAAGATCTGAACAGGGCATAAAAAGCCACTGTGTTACCGAGAGCTGTGTGGGAAATTAGAACTTTGGGTTGCCTATTGTGGGTGTTCGGTGATTAGGTTTCGGCTTGAGGGTTGTGTTGCAGTTTGGGTGATTCAGATTCTGTGTTGTGATTTGGGTGAAGAGGCAGTGTTTTGCCGACTGTGTTTTGGGCAGATTCGGTGCGAATTGCCGAATTGGGCTTTGAACAGATTGGTGGTGTATCTTGCTGATCCTGTTTGGGCTGAGTTGGGGAGTAATTGCCGAGAGTGACCGAGAGTGATTGCGGAATTATCATCGGGTGATTACTGTAAAAGGAAGTAAGAAATGTCGAATATGAGACTCGACATTGGCATCTTTGACGGGAAAGGGGATTTCACTACTTGGAAGAAGAAAATGAAAGTCCTGCTTTCTCACCACAAGGTGGCCTTGGCACTGGAACCGGATCCAGAAAAGTGGCCAAAGATGGAAAAGGAAACGAAGGAGGAAATCCTGGAAGAGGCTTACAACCTGATTTTCCTTCACCTTGGAGATTCGGTCATCAGAAAGGTTGACGGAATGGGCACTGCCATTCAACTATGGGGTAAACTTGAATCTCTTTATTCTGTTATTTCTGCACCAAATTTAGTGTTCTTAAAAGGAAATTTGTTTAATTACAAGATGGATACTAGTAAGTCGATTGATGATAATTTGGATGAATTCACGAAAATGACTCAAATCCTTAAAGGAACTGACCAAGCCCTAGGAGACTCTAGCGAAGCTATGATCCTTTTAAATGCATTACCTGAAGAATATAGTGTCGTTAAGAACTCTCTACAGTACACAGGAGTTGTACCTAGGTTAGACTTGGTTATATCAGGTATAAGGGCTAGAGAGCTAGAACTTAGAACCAGTAGGAGAGGTGGAGCAAACTTATTCGTGAAAGGAAAAAATAACAAGGAATATAATGGTCCGAAAAATCATCAGACTAATTACCAAGAACCTAAAGGGAAGAAAAAGAACAAACAGGATAAGAATAAAGATAGTGACAAGAAGTGCTATCATTGTGGAAAGATGGGACACCTTAAAATGAACTGTTATAAGTTCATTAGGGAACAGAAATAGGAAGGCAGCGCTACTGTGGCTGCCGAACAGGGGTCGATGTGCCTTTCTGAGGCATTGACCGTGTCTAGTGATCACATTAGTAGAGAATGGATTCTGGACTCCGGGTGTTCCTTTCACATGAGTCCGTATAGGGACTGGTTTGTCAACTTTAGAAATTCTGACCAAGGGATTGTGTATATGGGTAATGACAATACTTGTAGGATACAGGGAGTTGGGGACATAACACTTAAACTCCATGATGGTAAAGTTAGGATTCTTACTGACGTTAGATATGTACCTGACCTGAAACGGAACCTGATATCACTAGGAACACTAGATGAATTAGGTTTCACATATAAGGCACACAAGGACACATGCACATATCTAAGGGTAATAAACTGATCCTAACTGGTATAAAGAGAAATGGATTGTATGTTCTAAATGGCCAACATGTATTCTCGGATAAACCCATTTCTGCTTAACTTCTAATGTTGATATGACTAATTATGGCACTTGAGACTTGGCCATATAGGCCAGAAAGGAATGCAGGTACTCAGCAAGCAGGGACAATTTGGAAAGGACCAGTTGAAGCCACTTGATTTTGTGAGATCTGTGTGTTGGGCAAACAGCACAGACAGAGCTTTCCAACTGGAATCCACTTGTCAAAGGCGAGTCTGGAGTATCTACATTGTGATTTGTGGGGACCAGCAAAGGTCCAGACACGTGGGGGTAAGAGATATTTCCTCTATATTGTTGATGACTACAGTAGAAAGGTATGGACATTCTTACTTAAAACAAAGGATGAAACTTTGACTAAATTTAAAGAATGAAAAATATTGGTAGAAAATCAAACTAGTAACAAAGTAAAGGTCTTGAGAACAGATAATGGCTTAGAATTTTGTAATACTGAGTTTGACCAATATTGTACTAGTGAGGGTATCCTAAGACATAGGACTGTTAGAAACACCCCTCAACAGAATGGAGTTGCGGAAAGAATGAATAGAACCCTATTAGAAAAGATAAGATGCCTTTTATTCTCTTCCGAACTTCCGAGGGCCTTTTGGGGTGAAGCCCTCAATACTGCTACTCATTTGATTAACCTTAGCCCTAATAGTTCAGTTCAGTTTAAGACACCAGAGGAAATCTGGTCTGGTAGAGCTCATAAGCTTGCACACCTTAGAGTATTTGGCTGTGAAGCCTATGCTCACCAGTCCGTAGGTAAACTTGACCGAGGTCAATCAAGTGTGTTTTCCTAGGATACCAAGAAGGGACAAAAGGGTATAGGTTATGGGAAAGGGAATCACCTGGAGTCAAAGTCATAGTTAGTCGGGATGTTATATTCAATGAAATTTATTTTCCTTGTAAATCTACTAACAACAATGCAAGTGCCTTAGAAAAGGATCTAGCAGATTTTGATCTTGCAGGTGGAGCTCAGATGCAGGTGGAGCCAGAGACATCAAGGATCGCTGAGCAAGTTGGTGACATGTCAGGCACGGAGACATCTGAGGACGCCCAGCCCAGGAGAAATAACCAGGAGGAAAACAGAATTGAAGTAGCGGAGATACAAGAACAAATTGAAGAGGACACAGTAGATCAAGTGGATCATACTGAGCAGCATGATGAAACACCACAAGACACATTGGCCAACTACCAGCTAGCAAGAGACAGAAGTAGGAGGCAGGTAAGGCCTCCTACCAGGTATGATTACTCAACTAATGATTTGTATTTCTGTGCGTTAATATCAAGTCATGAAATTAATGGGGTTGAGCCTGCTAGCTTAGGAGAGGCATTAAAGTCTACCCATAAACTTGAATGGGAAACGGTTATGGAAAAAGTGCCTTATGCAAATGCTATTGGTTCTGTGATGTATGTCATGATTAATACTAGACCTGACTTGTCATATGTGTATCTTTTATGAGTAGGTTATGTCTAATCCATGTGGAGCACACTGGAGTGTTTACAATGGTTGTTAAGATACTTGAATACTGCTGTTGATTATGGCTTATGTTTTAACAAATCTAACGCTTTAGACTTGGTAGGGTATGTTGATTCTGATTTTGCAGGTGACAGTGACTCAAGAAAGTCAACTACCGAAGCGGAGTATATAGCCATAACTGATGTGTTCAAGGAAGCAATTTGGCTTCAGGGTATCTTAACCGAAATACAACAGCTGCATGGTAAGACAGTTGTGTATTCAGACAGTCAGAGTGCAATCCATCTGAGCAAGAATCCAGTACATCATGAGAGAACCAAGCATGTGGATGTGAGTGAAGTATCATTTGTGCGGGAAATTATCTCAAGTGGTAAGATTGAGATTAAGAAGGTTCCAACAGAAGATAACCCATCAGACATGGGGACAAAGATTGTGACTGCAACCAAACTCTCCCACTGCATGAAGTTGTTGCATGTGGGGATTGGCTGACCTTGCAGCCAACATGAGCGATGATGTGAGTAAGTGAGTTTGATGTGCTATCTTGGCCTTAATGTGTCTTTGTGTATGATTGGGAGTGAGAAATGTTTTTGGGCTTCAAGGTGGAGATTGTAAAATGTGAAGCCCTTATCATCCGTTGGATGAGGGACACATGACGCAATCCTTGCCATTGTCCCAATTACCTTTATTTGCTCATCCTATATAAAGAGCACTTAGGTTGAGTATTAGATATAGTTTTCATTATTTGTATTCCCTTAATAATTGGCTAAGTGTTAAGCCTATTCCCTAAGTCCAAGTTAGTGTAATCTTCAATTGGAATTTGAGAGATGTCATTTTTAGAGATTATGGTTCTTTGTGAGATTTGGGGAATTACAATTTGTAAACGGATTCAAGATTCCGTGTGTAATCTTGAAATTGATTAGTACAGCGAGCTCCCTATTCCGGAGTTCAACGTGGATGTAGTCGGGAATTTTTCCGGCGAACCACGGTAAAAATCGTGCATTCTTAATTGATTGATTTGACGATTTTGCGATAAAATCTTAACACTTTCTTTTGTTACTATCGTCAACTATTTTTTACTCTTCATCAACATCAACAACCTCATTTTATTCATCACCATTCGGGCGTACATCTTCAAGGCCGTTAAGAAAAATAAGTGAATTTGGTCGAATAGGCGTAGATTCTTCCAAGTTAGACATAACAATATCTGAAAATAAAATTTTAAATCAACATGAAAATAGAGTACAGACGAAGCAAATAATGGTATCAACATTCTATATCAAAGTTCAAACATCACTACAAGGTCAAATCCAAGCAGACCATGTGATTCGGGTTCTTGAAATTTAAGTCATTTCTTAAAATATTTTGAGAAGTGGAAGAAATTACTCAATTCTTTATTAACATGTATACATGTATATAGTTGACATTAACATGTACCTTAATTTATAACAAAATTTTCATTACACAAGCAAATTCATAGTCCTATTGATAAACATCAAAGTTCATACGATTCCTTATATTGTTGTAAAGAGATTATAATTGAAACATAGCCTATCTAGAGTAAAGCTACTGATTTGCAAACTTGAACAAACAAGTATAATTCATAGCAAATTTAACTCCATTTCAAAAGAGGAAGACATTAATAATCCCAGAACATATAATTCATATTCAAAATCAAGTTTTAATATGAAAACCTTCAACAATATAAAATGTTTTGAAACTCATAACATGAAAACAGAACACTCACCGAGAGAGTGGCGTACTGGCATGAAGGAATGGAGATTAGAGAGAGTGGTGTGAAGGAATGGATGAGAAATTGAGAAAGAGAGACGAGAGAATATGAGAGAAGAGAGTGGCGTTGACTGTTTGAGATGAGAGAATAGAGACGAGAGAAAGATGAGAAACAGAGAAAGTCTACTAAGAGTGAGTGGTGCTAGGGCAGGCTGTGCAATCTTCTGATTTCTCATTTCTGAAGTAATTTTTTTTGTTTAAGCCCGGGCCGGGCCGGCCGGGCCTGGGCTAAATATGTTGAGCCTGGTCCGAGCCCGAGCACGAGCGGGGCTTCTGAATATAAGGTCCAACCTGGGATATCAAAATGTCTCGGACGGGACGGGCCAGATCCGGGCTTTTCTGCCATCCCTATATTGACTTTCATTTATCATTATCTTTACTAATTTTATTTTAGAGAGTGTGATATGTGTTTGTACTGGTTATGATACGAAATTGGATACGAAAAAGACAAAACCCGATCCAAGATCCCGTAGACCCCCAAAGAACATGTCCTTGAAAACCCTTGGAGATATCCTCAGATGAATTTTACCAGCAAAATAGACGCCACAAAGGATGCCAACACTTTGATAAGTCTTTGTTCAATCACTGAACGATGATAAAATTTGCTTAATCGCAAGAAGGTTACTATTCACGCACTCAAAATTAGGTCATTCATTAAGAGTTGTTTTTGAGTTTAAATAGTAACATGCTCAAACCCTAATAGTGCCAAAAGTCTAAAATAACCTTAAACTACCCATTTCCAACTAAAAGCCCGTAACTCCTAATTTCTAGCCCATTTTGAACCCACAATTAAATAAAATAAACTAACCCAAATAATAAATAGAAACGGTCATCTGTGTTGGTTCTATACATGAAAGTAAATAATAAATAAGCATAAACAAACGAAATCGATCCATGCTGCTCCTCGATGACGTGGGTCAAGTGTATAACTCTTGAACCCTCTTCTTTGAAGTCCATGTGGTCTCGAACGTGCTTGTTTAATTCAGCTACATAATGTTGGGCCGGGCTTGCCATAGCGTCATTGATCTTCTGAGCTCTGTGTTTTGTAATTGGTCCAATTGGTACATGGATTGGATCAATTGTGGTCTGGACCGACCCAGGTGCAGCTAGGATCACATCATCCCCTCCCTCTTGAAAAGAATTCGACTTCGAATCGACACCTGCATCAAAATGGGACAAATCAGAAACATTAAATGAAGTAGAAACATTATACTCACCAGGCAGATTAAGCTTATATGCATTATCATTGATCATTTCGATGAATTGAAAAGGACCATCTCCCCAAGGTTGAAGCTTGGATCTTCGTTGAGCCGGAAACCTTTCCGTACACATGTGTAACCAAACCCAATCACCGGGCTCAAACACCACGCGTTTACGGCCTTTATTCGCATGAGAAGCGTACTGCTCATTTTTCCGTAATATGTGTTCACATGCTTTCTCATGGATTTGTTTCACCAATTATGCTTTCATTTTCCCATCGAAACATACTCTTTCCTCAACAAGCAAAGGCAATAAATCCAATGGCATTAGTGGGTTAAATCCATATACAATTTCAAAAGGTGAATATGAAGTAAAAGAATGAATGCACCTATTGTATGCCATCTCTATAAATGGCAAACACTCTTCCCATGATTTTAAATTCTTAGTGGCTATGGTAGGAAGCAATTGAGTCAATGTCCTATTGACAACTCTTTATGTCCATCTGTTTGAGGATGACACGTAGTAGAATAAAGTAATTTAGTCTGTAGCTTACCCCACAAAACCTTCCAGAAATGACTCAAGAACTTGACATCCCTATCAGAAACTATACTCCTAGGAATCCCATGTAGTCGTACTACCTCTTTAACGAATAAGTCTGATATGTTAGTGGCATCATCAATTTTATGGCAGGCGATGAAATGTGCCATCTTGATAAATCTATCAACCACTACAAAAATGGAATCCTTGCCTCGTTTAGTCCTAGGTAAACCCAACACAAAATCCATCGAAATATCTACCCATGGTTCACTGGGTACGGGTAATGGAGTATATAATCCATGAGGCTTCACCCTAGATTTGGCCTTTCTACAAGTGAGACAGCGATCACAATTTCGCTCTATATCGCGCTTCATCCTAGGCCAGTAAAAATGCTCATTTAAGGTTTCTAGGGTCTTACTAATAGTCCGCCTCCATGAGCCTCTCTCACTAATAGCTCACGCATCCTACAAGAATGAATGCATAACTTATTTTCTGTAAACAGAAATCCCTCATGCTGGTAGAATTTACTAAATGCAGATTTAATACATGTAGCATATATATCACAAAAATCCACATCACATGTATAAAACTCTTTGATAAATTCAAACCCTAACAATTTTGCACTTAAAGAAGTAAGTAAAACATATCTGCGCGATAAGGCATCTGCAACTATATTTTCCTTACCTTGTTTGGTGCGAATGACGTATGGTAATGTCTCTACAAACTCCATCCATTTAGCATGTCTCTTGTTCAGTTTTCCTTGCCCTTTAAGGTGTTTCAAACTCTCATGATCTGTGTGTATCACGAACTCTTTAGGCCATAGGTAATGCTGCCAATTCTCCAGTGCTCTAACGAGTGCATACAACTCCTTATCGTACGTGGGATATCTCAAAGCTGATCCATTCAACTTTTCACTAAAGTACACAATAGGTCTTTTCTCTTGCATCAATACCGCCCCAATACCTATGCCACTTGCGTCACACTCTACCTCAAATGTGCTCTCAAAATTCGGTAGTGCGAGGACATGTGCACTGCATAACCTTTCCTTGAGAGTCTAAAAAGCACTCCCTTGAGCCTCACCCCCATTGAAATCCCACCGTCTTCTTCAATCAATGGTGCGGCTATGCTAGTGAAATCCTTCACAAAACGCCTATAGAAACTCGCAAATCCATGAAAGCTTATATCCTTAGACACTGTAGTAGGTGTTGGTCAATCCATAATTGCTTTAATTTTCTCTTCGTCCACCTCTATAAATACGAAAAAGATGAAACCCGATCCAAGATCTCGTAGACCCCCAAAGAACCTGTCCTTGAAAAACCTTGGAGATAGCCTCAGATGAATTTTGCCAGCAAATTAGACGCCATAAAGGATGCCAACTCTTTGATAAGTATTTGTTCAATCACTGAACGATGAGAAAATTTGCTTAATCGCAAGAAGGTTACTATTCACGCACTCAAAATTGGGTCCTTCATTAAAAGTTGTTTTTTAGTTTAAATAATAACATGATCAAACCCTAATAGAGCCAAAAGTCTAAAATAACCTTAAATTATCCATTACCAACTAAAAGCCCATAACTTCTAATTTATAGCCCATTTTGAACCCACAATTAATTAAAATAAACTAACCCAAATAATAAATAAAAATGATCATCCACGTTGGTTCCATACATGAAAATAAATAATAAATAAATCTAAACAAACGAAATCAATCCATGTTGCTCCTCGATGATGTGGGTCAAGTGTATAACTCTTGAACCCTCTTCCTTGAAGTCCAATTGGTCTCAAACATGCTTCTTTAATTCAGCTACATAACGTTGGGCCAGGCCTGCCATAGCGTCCTTGATCTTCTGAGTTGTGTGCCTTGTAATTGGTCCAACTGGTACATGGATTGGATCAATTGTGGTCTGGACCGACCCAGGTGCAGCTAGGATCACATCAGGTTATCCAACTACAATTTTTCATTGTTTTTTATTTGTTTTTTTTTTTTTGGCATGAAATCAAATATAATTTTAATAAAAGTTGGCATTTTTTATTTTATTCAGTTTCAGAATGAACCAAATCGAACCGAAAATTTTTCAGTTCGTAACTATCGGAACCGAATGAAAATTGAAATTCAAAATTGAATCGAACTGTTCAGTTCAATTCGATTCCAAATTTTAGTTTGAAACTGTCCAAAATCGAATTCATCTGAAACCTTATTTGCAGAAATCAGAAAGTAAAAAGCCAGAAACCTTACAGCAGTATTGATGAGCGGAAAATATATCAATATTTACAGCCTCTTTTACCTAATATTTTGTTTAGTTTCTCGGGTTTGATGAACGTTTTAATGTATTTTGATGTATTTTGTAGATAAATAAAGTATTGGGACTTAATGGAATCAACTCGGGGCTAAAACGATGAAATCCGGAGCAAAAAAAATGGCGACAACGCAAATTTACTATACACGTCACGAAATGCAGTCTTAAATTCCAATTTTGTGCAAGTTTGGTATTTGGACCATAACTGTTTCATCTGATATCCGATTGAGCTGATTCAAGTTCCAGATTAAAGAAGACACAATGATCTACAACTTTGAAGTTTAAAATATTTTCGAATTCGGAAGTTTGCAAGACCGAAATTGATGAATAATCCAGTGTATTTTGTGTAATTACTATAATCATTTTCAAAATATAAAATAAAATTAATAAAATTAAAAAAATAAAATTGTCAAATTTCCACCAAACATGCTTGCATGTTTGGTGGAGGATTGGTGCCATATTTGGTGTCATGTTTGGTGCCATGTTTGATGTCATGTTTGGTGCCATGTTTGGTGGAGCAATTGGTGGAGAAATTGGTGGAAACCTTTAGATTTTCCTATAAATACCAAGCTAAACTTTGTAAATTTTCCATGCTTTCTTTGGAGGAATTTCTCCATGAAAACCTAAAGGAAAGTGTCTTGTGTATTTATTTAAGTTTCCTTGTATTTTCTTTTTTATTTAATTAATAAAATTTTGTGTGTTTTCATTTACAGCATGAGCAGGTAATCTCATTATGCTGTGGTGAAAAGGTAAGACTTTTAATATAATAAATTAGATTAATCTCCTAGAATTTAATTAAAATTTGGATTAATTAGTTACCGCCTATATGGCCGGTTTAGGTGACAACCTTATTTACCGCCTATATGTTCGATTTTTCATTTCAGACGTAGTTTCCGCCTATATGGTCGGTTTAGGTAATAACCTTGTTACCACTTATATGGTCGGTTGGATTTAATTGAGACAAATGAAATTACCGCCTTTATGGTCTGGTTAATTAATCGGTAAACATTGAGAATATGGAGATTTCTAATTTTGAAATATTAAAAGTGGATCCTCTAACCCCAACATTTTCTTTCATTGTACTTTTACATTTTTAATTTCCACCATTTACTTTATTTAATTTCTAGCTTTTACTTTATGTCTTTTATTTTATTTAAGCTTTTATTAGCCTTAGATATGTGTCGTAACTAAGTCTGTTATCTGGGTTGTGATGAATTCCAATATCATCGGGTTATAATGGGTTATTTTATAGTTTGG
This sequence comes from Zanthoxylum bungeanum, assembly GCA_019454045.1. Classification (NCBI taxonomy): domain Eukaryota; kingdom Viridiplantae; phylum Streptophyta; class Magnoliopsida; order Sapindales; family Rutaceae; genus Zanthoxylum; species Zanthoxylum bungeanum. The sequence goes on along the minus strand of SKCR01031929.1, from coordinate 123,245 downwards.
GTAATTTAAAGGTTTACTTATTAAGTCTTAAGCTTAATGCTTCTTGTTAACTGGCCACTAATAAGATTGATCTGGTAAACTTAAAATAAACTTGACAAATGAATTTTAGGTTTCAGCCTTAGACTTAATAGCCCACGATCTTCCTTGAGGATAGATAACCATTTAATATATTTCCTTACAGGATAAGAATATACCTGTCAGGCGGGGGTAACAATATTTTTGATGTGTTTGGGGGTGTGATGAGCGAAATATATATCAATATTTACCGCCTCATTTACCTAATATTTTATTTAGTTTCTCGAGTTCGATGAACGTTTTGATGTGTTTTTATGTATTTTGTAGATAAATAAAGTATTGAGACTTAATGGAATCAACTCGGGGCTAAAACGATGAAATCCGGAGCAAAAAAAATGGCGAAAACGGAAATTTACTATACCCGTCACGAAGTGCAGTCCTAAATTCCAATTTTACGCAAGTTTGGTATTTTGGCCATAACCTTTTCTTCCGATATTCGATTGAGTTGATTCAAGTTCCAGATTAAATAAGACACAAGGATCTACAATGTTGAAGTTTTTAATATTTTCGAATCCTGAAGTTTGTAAGACCGAAATTGATGAATAATCCAGTATATTTTGTGTAATTACTATAGTCATTTTCAAAATATAAAATAAAATTAATAAAATAAAAAAAAATAAAATTTTCGGTGGAGGATTTGGTGCCATGTTTGGTGACATGTTTGATGCCATGTTTGGTGTCATGTTTAGTGGAGCAATTGGTGGAGAAATTGGTGGAAACCTTTAGATTTTTCTATAAATACCAATCTAAACTTTGTAAATTTTCCATGTTTTCTTTGGAGGAATTTCTCCATGAAAACTGTTGTGATATTTTTATATCGTACCGCAAGTGTACGGTGTCAAGTTTTAGTATAAATCAGTGAAGAGTGTCGAACCCATAGGGATTGCGTTAACTCGCACTAAGTACTACAATTGATAATCCTAACTTTATTTGGAAAACAATTAATAAAGATTTTTAATAAATAAATAAAATATAAAAATACTTAGATAGGAGGAACTAATACGATAGAGATTCTGGATCCTGATTTCACCTAACTGTCACCTATGTATTTGTCATGCCAATTAATCATTGTTCAGTTAAATTATTTATAAGTCAAGATTCCTAAAATATCCATTCCCTCTCTCGAGTGCCGAGTGAAAATATTATTAACTATAGACTTTGATATCTCTATAAAAATCCAATAGTTAACAATTCATTACGCTTTGTGATTCTATATTAACGACTTCAAAGGACTACAGATTCTCTCGAACTATATAAAATCCTAGGCTATATTCTCTAGATCTATTCAAAATCTCCTCTCTCGAGTGATAGATTCTAAACATTTATCATCTTCAATTGTGGCCAACAATCAAGAAGCATTAAATTGAAAAGAATATAAATAAATTAATAAAACTTCATAACAAAATTGACAAACAATTACAAGGTTCAAGCATTAGTTACATCATTCTCCAAAATAAAGGAGTTAATTCATGACAACAGATAAAAACAATAATAAACAAGCCATGAATCTTAAGGAAATCATTAGAGTTCTAAGAAAGAAACAAGGAGATAAAACCCGAATTGAATATCTTCATCTCCGGACGTCACCACCTTAATCTCCTCTTGTTGCTATTCAATCCTCCTCCTTGGATCTTTAAAAATATGTATTTTGTGTTTTGTGCAGTGTATTAGCCTCCCTTTGAGTGTTGGATGTAATGTTATATTTATAGTTGAGGCTGTGAGTCTTTGGGTGTCATTAGGATTATTGAAAACCCTAAAAATTGAATCCTAGAACGTGTAGGTTTTCGTCCGGATCATTGCAGCTTGTAAATGGGCGCCGGGGCGCTGAATCATCGGGACAATGAATGACACTTGTAGAGATTTGAGGCACCATGGCGCCTTTGATTTATTGAGTAAGTGGCGCCATGGCGCCTTAATATTGCTTGTGGGTGGCGCCATGGCGCCACCTTTATTTCAATTGGCAATCTTGGCGCCATGGCGCCTTACAGTTTCTTTCAATTGGCGCCATGGTGCCTCAGATATTGGTTTTGGAGGCGCCATGGCGCCTTGGTCTCGGCCTTTTGGCTGGGTTTAGGCGCTGCGGCGCCTGGTGATTTGCTCTTTGCTTCCGATGCTTCCTAAAGTTCCCAAAACACGTGTAATTATTCCCAGATCCATGTATTAATGCTCATACAAATAAAACATAAAATAAACTATAAATGATATTAAATATCTCGAATTATAACAAAATAATAAGCTGAGAATGCCATAATAAGTAGGTATAAGCCACACTTATCAAACACCCCCAAACTTAAGGTTTTGCTAGTCCCGAGCAAAAGATAAAATAAAAAAACTAAATCCAAATAACTAATTAAAAATTACTAAATTAACTAAGCCACTTTCGTAGGGATCACGATTGCATTTAGCATATGCAACAAGCTTTTAAACCTCTAGGCGGCCCTAGTGGACGAGTTATAGTCTCGTGAGGGCTTACAGCGACGACACCAACAAACATCATTCACACACAATCATGAAAAAAAATATAAAACAAATAAAAACATAGTCCCGATAGTTACATATAAAATTATCCTCAAAGAAAGCTTATAAATGAAATCAAAGAATCTTCAAAGTACGCAATTGCAACTCGAATCCAAATTCTTGAGTAAATCATCTAAGCTAGACTCACAGTGTGTGTGTGTAAAGGTTCGGTCACAGCTTTGATCTTAAGTAAGCCAACTCAATGATTTCGTTTAAAAATTAGAATCAATGGGTCAAACCAATCTAGATATCTCAATTATGCTCTGTAATTGCTTTATTTTGTGTTCGGTATGGTATGGTTTTTCTTTTATTTTCTTATCTCTTTTTTCTTTTCTCATTTTTGCACTTTTTTTTTCCAACTCACCTACCCTTTAAGGTAGCATTTCTCCTCATGGTGGTCCTAATACTCGCCCATGGGTAGTTTCACGCTTATCGGTTATAGGTGGTTTATTTCCTTTATTTAGAGACATTTTTCTTTTTAGCTATACCATACTTCATAACACTAGCAAATCAAGATAGATATCTAAGCAAACGGTCATTCATCGACATGTAATTTCTTCAACTAGTCACTTTGTCAACTACTTAAGTTTTACTGCTAAAAACCTGTTTTTAAGTGCTTACGAGTCTAACATAGATCAGTTATTCAAGGTATCAGATAAAAGTAAATCGGACACTTATCGTTTCTGAAATTTCACCCATAAACAAACAATATTATCACGGGATTTATGCTTTACTATCAAAAAAAAAACAATTTTTTTTTTCAAACAAATAAGTAAATAAATAACAAGTAAGCAAGTAAATAAATAACAAGTAAGCAACATGCACACACCCCCAAACTTAAAATTTGCATTGTCCTCAATGTAAGATAAATATCAAGAGTAAGAGTGAGGAATAACACTATCGTGCATGGAGTTGATCAGACTCTTGCTGGTTGGAATTTGGTTGCGCGGGCGTTATGTGTCTCGTGCTACCTACATAAATAACATGCAAATAAATAAATAGCACACAATAAAATAAAATAAAATAAAATAAAAAGTAAAGAAAATAATAATAAAAGAAATGCAAGGGTTGCCTCCCCGCTAGCGCTAAGTTTAACGTCTTCAGCCAGACGCAACCACCCAAATGGTGGTCATGGTAGCTTCTTCTTTTGTATCCACTGACTGCTTTGACATGAAAAAGATAGCTTGGCGGCTGTGACAGTTTATTCAATCCCCCTACTGCTGCTTGGTTATGGAGGATGCAATCTGCCGATTTGTGTTTCTAAAGACTTCATTGTAGCCTCCATATTTTCCATGTGTATCTCAATATTGTTTAGCCTTGACTCAGTCTTCTCAAATCTCGCTGAAGTACTAGCAGCAAACGTGCTCACGAAATCTTCTAAGGAGATTTCTGCTCATCTTTTTTATAGTCAAAACCAGAAGAAGGTTGCAAGGTATTCTCTGTATTAGCATATGACAAGTTTGGATGATAATGGTTAGGCATAAGATTTCCTCTATAACTGTTGAAGTTCCGATTGTTCACATATTGGACTTGTTCAATGTTCGAGTTTCCTTCCACTAACTGCATATTTGTAGCTGCCACTGATTCAATAGATGATACTCGTGGTTTTGTCAGGGCTGCTACTTGAGTGGCCAAGGTGGAAATCTGAGTTGTAAGTGCCACAAGAGGGTCTACTTCATAAATCCCAGCCACTTTGGTTACAGTAGCGCGTTCACTTGGCCATTGATAATGGTTAATGGCCATTTCTTCCAATAAATTGTGCGCTCCCTCAGCTGATTTCCTGAATAGAGCTCCCCCAGCTGCTGCATCAACCAAAATCCTATTCGTACCATTCAACCCATTATAGAACAACTGAATCTGGACCCAATCTGCATAATCATGTTGTGGGCATCTTCGTAGTAAATCCTTAAAGCGCTCTCATGCTTCATACAAAGTCTCAGTTTCCAGCTACTTAAATACACTGATTTCTGCCCTCAGTTGAGCTGATTTAGCTGGTGGAAAAAACTCTCAAGAAATTTTATGGCCATATCCTGCCATGTCATGATACTCCCTGTCTGTATTGATTGCAGCCAATCCCACGCTTTATCCCGTAAAGATAATGAAAATAAGCGTAACCTGACAGCCTTTTTACTCACACCATTTACTTTTATGGTATCTGCGATCTCCAGGAACATCCTTAAGTGCAAGTTGGGATCATCTACAGCTGAACCCCCAAACTGATTCCTTTGTAGCATGTTGATCAATGCAGGTTTTAACTCAAAACTGTTGGCATTGATTGGTTGATGGGCAATCCCAGAGCATATATCATCAAGGACCGGTTTGAAGTGATATCTGATTGCCACATGGCGTGGGTTGTTCTCTATGTTTTCAGCTGCCATTACTTCTTTTTCGATTTTCCTTTCTTTTCTTAGACTCCTCGCAGTTCTTTCTATTTCAGGATCAAACAAGAGCGAATTGAGACTTGTGGCTTTTCGCATTCACTGAAGCACCAAAAGAAAGAAAAAAATTCAATAAACAAAATAAACTAAAAATTAAAATTAAAATAAAATTAATAAATACAAGAATAAAATAAAAGATAAAAATCTAAATTAAAGCTAAGATTACTTGGTAGTAGTATTAATGTGAATTAAACAAACAATCCTCGGCAACGGCGCCAAAAACTTGTTGTGATATTTTTATATCGTACCGCAAGTGTACGGTGTCAAGTTTTAGTATAAATCAGTGAAAGAGTGTCGAACCCACAGGGATTGCGTTAACTCGCACTAAGTACTACAATTGATAATCCTAACTTTATTTGGAAAACAATTAATAAAGATTTTTAATAAATAAATAAAATATAAAAATACTTAGATATGAGGAACTAATACGATAGAGATTCTGGATCCTGATTTCACCTAGCTGTCACCTATGTATTTGTCATGCCAATTAATCATTGTTCAGTTAAATTATTTCTAAGTCAAGATTCCTAAAATATCCCCTCCCTCTCTCGAGTGCCGAGTGAAAATATTATTAACTATAGACTTTGATATCTCTATAAAAATCCAATAGTTAACAAATCATTACGCTTTGTGATTCTATATTAACGACTTCAAAGGACTACAGATTCTCTCGAACTCTATAAAATCCTAGGCTATATTCTCTAGATCTATTCAAAATCTCCTCTCTCGAGTGATAGATTCTAAACATTTATCATCTTCAATTGTGGCCAACAATCAAGAAGCATTAAATTGAAAAGAATATAAATAAATTAATAAAACTTCATAACAAAATTGACAAACAATTACAAGGTTCAAGCATTAGTTACATCATTCTCCAAAATAAAGGAGTTAATTCATGACAACAGATAAAAACAATAATAAACAAGACATGAATCTTAAGGAAATCATTAGAGTTCTAAGAAAGAAACAAGGAGATAAAACCCGAATTGAATATCTTCATCTCCGGACGTCACCACCTTAATCTCCTCTTGTTGCTATTCAATCCTCCTCCTTGGATCTTTAAAAATATGTATTTTGTGTTTTGTGCAGTGTATTAGCCTCCCTTTGAGTGTTGGATGTAATGTTATATTTATAGTTGAGGCTGTGAGTCTTTGGGTGTCATTAGGATTATTGAAAACCCTAAAAATTGAATCCTAGAACGTGTAGGTTTTCGTCCGGATCATTGCAGCTTGTAAATGGGCGCCGGGGCGCTGAATCATCGGGACAATGAATGACACTTGTAGAGATTTGAGGCACCATGGCGCCTTTGATTTATTGAGTAAGTGGCGCCATGGCGCCTTAATATTGCTTGTGGGTGGCGCCATGGCGCCACCTTTATTTCAATTGGCAATCTTGGCGCCATGGCGCCTTACAGTTTCTTTCAATTGGCGCCATGGTGCCTCAGATATTGGTTTTGGAGGCGCCATGGCGCCTTGGTCTCGGCCTTTTGGCTGGGTTTAGGCGCTGCGGCGCCTGGTGATTTGCTCTTTGCTTCCGATGCTTCCTAAAGTTCCCAAAACACGTGTAATTATTCCCAGATCCATGTATTAATGCTCATACAAATAAAACATAAAATAAACTATAAATGTTATTAAATATCTCGAATTATAACAAAATAATAAGGTGAGAATGCCATAATAAGTGGGTATAAGCCACACTTATGAAAAACCTAAAGGAAATTGTCTTGTATATTTATTTAAGTTTTCTTGTATTTTTTTTATTTAATTAATAAAATTTTGTGTGTTTTCATTTATAGCATGAGCAGGTAATCTCATTCTGCTGGGGTGAAAAGGTAAGACTTTTAATATAATAAATTAGATTAATCTCTCTTATTTTAATTAAAATTTGGATTAATTAGTTACCGCCTATATGGCTGGTTTAGGTGACAACCTTATTTACCGCCTATATGGTCGGTTTTTCATTTCAGATGTAGTTTCCGCCTATATGGTCGGTTTAGGTAATAACCTTGTTACCGCCTATATGGTCGGTTGGATTTAATTGAGACAAATGAAATTACCGCCTTTATGGTATGGTTAATTAATCGATAAACATTGAGAATAAGGGAGATTTCTAATTTTGAAATATTAAAAGTGGATCATCTAACCCCAATATTTTCTTTTACTGTACTTTTACATTTTTAATTTCCACCATTTACTTTATTTAATTTCTAGCATTTACTTTATGTCTTTTATTTTATTTAAGCTTTTATTAGCCTTAGATATGTGTCGTAACCACTTCATCTTTTAAAAGATATTGGAAGAATTCACAACCCTGGATAGTTTTATAAATTTGAATTTTCCTAAATCTACTTTCGCATAATTTTATTTACTTGTTTTAAAAATTTAAAATCACCATTCCAATCAAAACAACCAATCCTTTAGATACTTGTAAATATTTGACTTCACAAATTAATAGCTTAGGTATTAAGTTCTCGTGGGATCGATACTTTTTATACTACTTGAACGATATGTGCGCTTGCGTTATACGCGTGTGACAACGCCGGTCAAGTATCTACTAAATATGAATGAAGAATAGAACATGTTGTAAACTTGATTGTTTCTAAAATTGATAAATATGAAGTTGTCAAATCTAAAATTGATAACTTGGCAAATTAAAACCAAAGTAACACGGTTCATGATTCATCAAAATCACAATCCATTTTACAAAGCTAAAACCAAGTAACTTCAGTTCAATGACTCATTTTCATAACACCAAACCAAAGTCTAAAAGTCTTAAGACAAAAAAACTGCAATGGCACAATCCACTTCAAGCAAATAACAAAAAAAACTTCAAAAGTTCTCCATGAGCAAAGCTTATTAAGTAGCATTAGAATATTTCGACTGCGTTGCTTTTATAAACTCTATATAAAAAATTATATAGTAAATAAAATTAGAATTTACTAAAAATATTATATAAATCTTAAATGTAGATAGATTATTATTTTAAATCTGACATGCTTCAATTTGTTCATTAAATTCATACTTTTCGATCAACTTATCAAAGTACATTCCAATAATATAATTCCAACTTCTTATTTATGCCTTTACAATTATATCATAAGGTTTTTGCGAATGCCCCTACCAAACCTCGCTAATCTCATTGGGCCACCCCAAACTCGTGGCTACGGCCAACCCAAACCCTTAGTTGCCTAACCAGCCAAACTTATGCATATACTGTTGGGATTTATGTCCTAAAGCTTCATGTATTGTAAACGGAATTGATTATTGTAATAATAATAATAATAAATGTATTATTCATTCTATCAAAGTTGTGCGATTTATATCACATATTGTCCAATTGTCTTGTTTACCTTGAAAACTTTTGTACCTTCAGACTTAGTGTATGTTTGATGCACAATGGGATTTAAGTCTGGAGTTAGTAATCTAAATAGTCCATTTTGTGGTTTATCTATAGCTGCGGTCCATTTCATACTTGTATGACGACCTTGATCCGGGATCGTTCATGTAGTGACATGGGAATTGAGGCACCTTGTATGATGAGATTATATAGGTCTGGACTCAAATAAATACGAATTTCTTTTAATATCCGTTAACTGAAGAAATTCATTTTATCTAATAGATGGTCATTTATGGATTCGATCTTAATCCTGAGTGTATTACGAACTCCTACATGACAGGCTATGTCCTTTGATTTACCTTGGTGAGGTTGGTGTTGCATGTCCAGCCAATAACTGCGTATTTTGGGGATATGGTTTGGTGTGTAGCTGTGAATGTTTTACATAGATATGAAATTCACTCATTCTTACGAGAAGCAGAAGAATATCTTTTTTAAGAGTTGATTCGAAACTTGAATAATTTGAGAGGTTAACTTTTCTATTACAAACAAAAAGTTTTATATTCATAATTGTTATGAATTAATTATTCATTATACAATCAATGGTGCTTAAGAGACAAAATATTTAGAGGGGTTTTAAAGACTTTTATGAGACATTCGTGAATGGATATATCCATATGTAATGACTATATCGATGGACACCGAAGTTGTTCGGTTTATTTAATCCATCTACGGTAACAGGAGTTCAACTTCGAGTTTTTAGTGGAATAACGCATAGTTAATAATTCGTAATATTTGATTAAAGAGTTTAATTAATACTTCGGAATTATTGGAGCTCGGAACCGTAGGTCCATTTGGTCCCCTTGCTAGCTCGATTAACTATAGCAAGACTAATATAATTAGATTGTCTAATCATGTGCTCACTTTATATTTATATATTATTAATAAGATTAATAATATTTATTGTCACAAATGAAAACTATGTTAAATTGGTTTAACTTAATGTTTTCTAGAATTCTTTGATTATGAGATAATCAAGTCTTGATTATGAGATAATCAAGTTAGTAATAATTTTGAGATAATTACTACAACATAATTGATGGTAAATAAATCATTATTAAGATATTCATTTTTATTTACCATTGGAGACAAAGTCATATGGCTTACCATGTCATCCAAGTTATTTTTTATTATGTGGCTTGTATACACCTAATAGTTTTGTCATTAGCTAATGCATTTTATGCTTTGGTATGGCCTCCACATTTATATGTTTTCCACTGAAAGAAATCATTAGATGCTTAATGATAAAGTCCTTATCTTTAACTTTTTCTTATGTTTTGGTATAACATTCACATTTTTGTGTTGGCCATTGCAATAAAGCATTAGATGTTTAATGACAAGGTTAGTTGGCTTCTGTAAGAGAATATAATCTCTACCATTTCTCTCACTTCCTAAGGTTAACATTTTGCAAATATTCACACAAGTGTTGTGAGAAAGATTTGAGAGAAAATAAAGAGAGTTCAAACATTCACAAGTCTTGTGAGAGTGTTTGAAATTCCTAAAGCCAAACACCAATTGTGACATCTTGATTCTCTAAATCATTTAGAGTTTAATCTTTGTGAGTGAAGCCCACACTTCTGTTTGTTAGTTTCGAGTCATAGTTTGGAAGAGCGAGTAATTGATCCAAGTTTTGGACAACAAAGTATTGATTTTAGCTACTACAACAAAGGGAGAAGGCAAATAAAATTTTAAAGATCCATACCGGACCTGATGCCACCACAAGTAACTTCCGCCGCGCTAAGGAAAGTTGTTTCCTACAATTGGCATTGAGAGTTTAAGGTTGAAAAAGTTTTCTTAAACCTTCTCATTTTAGTTTTAATAATTTATATGAGATATAGATTATTAAAAATGTATGTTGTGATGAGTAGACACAATTAGATTCATGAGATGAATAGTTTTAATATTCATGTGATGAATGTTTACTTTTGATTTATGTGATGAATGCATTGCGTTGATCGTTATTTTTTCTGGCTCTTATTTTTTGCATTGGAAATGTAAGACCTTAAAGTCATATTCTTTCAAGTGTTGTAAGTTAAGTCCATAAGGTCATATTCTTTCAAGTATTGTAAGTTCATTTCCTTTGTTATAAGTTCATTATGTAACCCTATTTGTAACTTAGAGGAGCCGATGACTTTTGACGAAGAAATTCTGCAAAGAACTTAACAACACTTCATGGAACAAGTTTTGAAGATTAGTATAGAAAAATAAGAGCCCGGTCAATGCAATTTGTTATGTGTTTGTTTTTAAAAATTCCAGTCCCTGAAAACAGCGACGCAGCCCATTTGCGTGTCGCGACACACTCAGCAAAACATTATGCAGTTTATTGCCTCACGCTCGTCATGACGCAGGTCCTCTCATGTCGCGACGCAACGCAGAACTGACACAATTTCAATTTCTGGAATTGTGGACGTCGCGACACCCACCTGTGCGCGTCGCGACTCCCAGACCTGGGAAATATGTATGTTTTAAAGTGTTTATTAACATGTCATGTAGCCTAGGGTGCCTACTCTTGCATTTTCACATGCCATAACATGTAGATATGCGTGATATTCTAGTAATAAAATATGATTTTATGTAATTTAAATGTTAAATATGAATATTAGATGCATGCAAGCGGATTAATAAGATTAATTGGTTTAAATGTTTAAAAATTACAAATTCAAGTTTAAGAAACTAAATGACCTTATGAGTACATTATTTTCCTTGGTATATCGGATGGAAATCCGGACATAAATTCCATAGCCGATTCCGAATGGACGGTAATATGATCTGCACTCGGGATATAATACCACGTACCTTTGGAATAAATAATGTGTTTTTATCGATTAAATGGTTTAATAACATTTGGTCAGTTTGTTGAATTCTAAATTTTAAAACTTATTGATTAGATCACTAAAACAATTTGATTAAATTAGTTTAATTAAGTTAATTGGTTAGTATAGTCTAATCAGGATTAGTGAATAAAATTTTAAAGAGTTAAAATTAGTTAGATCACTAAATTATCAACTAGTATTAAAAATATTGTGACTTTAGCCGAGCATAATCTAAAATTCATAAGATACTAGTGAGATAGAAACCTTACACTTCAAAATAGTGAGTGAGAGAGGGGTATACCACTATATATCCCGCGATCTCCATTGTTATCTAGAAACATGAGATTCAATAGGCGCCTCGAGACGGCTTTGCTTTCGTCCCCCTACGGATGGTGTCATTTTTGGGTCATTATCAGGTTTGGATTCCGAAAGGATATAGACTTTAGATGTATCTGGTGATTTGACCTACCCTACGACGACACTTCACTAGTTAAGTCCAAGGGTTCCGAAATAATAGGTCACACTCACAAAGGAATGATTAAGTTGTTAATCAAAGCTTCATTGATCAAAATAATGGTAGTTGATTAATATAGAAGTAAGAGTTATTTCAGATATATTAATCAATTGAGAATGTCTCAGTCTATCATGCGAATACTTGACCTACCCTAAGACGACACTTATTTATGGGATGATAGATAACCGTGGAATAGTAATTCTTTTAGGTTTCTAATTCATTATATATTGATCATGCATCATGTTTAAATTTATGCCTAAATGATTGACAATTTTAATATGCGATGAATGAATGTTGAATGCGCGTTTATTATTTTTTTAGTCATGGCATCTGCAATAATCTCAATTCTCAAACAACAAGAAAAATTAACCGGGGAAAATTATGTTAAATGGAAAAGTGACATGAATACTATTTTGGTCTGTGAAGACATTAAATTTATCCTAATGGAGGAATGTCCTCCTGAGCCAGCACCAAATACTGGCAGAGCTGCACGTAATGCCTATAATAATTGGATTAAAGCTGATGAGAAAGCCAATAGTTATTTGATAGTATCAATGTCTGAAGTTCTTGCTGCACAACATGAGCCTATGGCAACATCATCAATGATTATGCAGTCATTACAGAACATGTTTGGGCAACCTTCAGACCGGCAACAACATGAGGTAATAGTCTTTGTATTGACCGCTAGAATGAAGGAATGCACATCAGCCCGAGACCATGTGTTGAGGATGATGTCTCATCTTAATATGGCTGAAACTCATGGTGCACGTATCAATGTGCAAAGCCAGGTGACAATGATCATGGAAACCCTTCCGAAGAGTTTCATGCAGTTTAAAAGCAACCGTTCTATAAATAAGTTGACTTTTACGTTGACTGAACTGCTAAATGAGCCACCAATTACGAGTCCGTTATGAATGGCCCTCGTAGGTCCAATACCGAGGCAAATGTTACCGAATCTTCTAAATTTGCAAAGAAGAAGAAGAAAGGCAATTGGAAGGTAAAGGCAAAACCAATGAAAAAAAGAACAACAAAAGCTCTAAAAGAACCAATGCCAAAGGAAAATGTTTCCATTGTGAACAACAAGGGCATTGGAAAAGAAATTGTCCAAAATACCTTGCTGAGCTTAAAGAGAAGAAGAATACAGGTAAATACGATTTACTTGTCATTTAGTCTCTTTTGGTGGAGGATGATAAATCCATATAGATTGTTGATTCTAGTGCCACTAACCATGTTTGTTGTTCTTTGCAGCTACTTGACTCATGGAGGGACCTTGCTGAAGGTAGCTTTACCATGAGAGTTGGGACAAGGGGATGTTGTTTCAGCAAAAGCAGTGGGAGTTTCAAATTTAAATTTTAATAAGAGTTATTTATGTTTGAATGGTGTGTTATATATTTCTGGCTTTTGCAGGAATTTGATTTCTGTAACAAAACTTATGGAATGTGATTTCTCTATTTCATTTAATAATAAGTCAGTTATTATTAGTAGAAATGGATTAAATATATGCACAGGAAACTCCGAAAATAACTTATATGTATTAAGGCCGTTAATGCATGAATCATTGCTTAATACTGAAATGTTTAAGATTGAAAGATCTAAAACTAAACGACAAAATATTTCTCATGATGATATCTATTTATGGCACCTTAGACTTGGTCATATTAACCTTGACCGGATAGATAAACTAATTAAGAACGAAGTTTTAAATCAGTTAAAACTCGGTACTTTATCTATCTGTGAATCATGTCTAGAAGGCAAGATGACTAAGAGACCTTTTACTGGAAAGAGGATAAGAGCCAAAGAAATATTTGAGCTAATACATTCGAACGTTTGTGAACCGATGAATGTAAAAGCCCGAGGTGGTTTTGAACACTTCGTCACTTTCATTGACGATTATTCCAGATATGGGTATGTTTACCTAATACAGCACAAGTCAGATAAATTTGAAAAGTTCAAAGAGTATCGTACTGAAGTTGAGAACCAGTTAGGTAAAAGCATCAAAATTCTACGATCAGATCTTGGAGGAGAATACCTTGATAGAGATTTCGAGGAATTCTCAGTTGAGCATGAAACGACATGTCAGGGCTATCATGTCAAACACTCATCATTCCACAGTATCTATAGAGAAAAAGTTTACAAACCTGATGATGGAGTTTCCAGACGACAGCAATTCCGGAAGTATGAACCCTCATCATGATGCTTTAGTGATCTCCCTATAGGTGGCGAATTTTATGGTCAAGCGGATTCTGGTAGATACGGGATCTTCAGCCAACATCATCTTTGCAACCGCCTTAGCGGATATGGGAGCTGAACTGGGGAAAGTTAACAAACGAACAACGGTGTTAATCGGATTCAGTGGTGAGCAGAAATTTACTTTGGGAGAAATAAGTCTTCCAGTCTACGTAGGAGGAATCAACCAAATGACTACTTTCCTAGTCCTGGATTGTCCTTCAGCCTACAATCTTATCATCGGTAGGCCATGGATTCATGAAATGAGGGCTGTGTCATCCACTTATCATCAAACTCTAAAGTTTCCTACGAAGTGGGGGGTTCAGGAAATAAGGGGTGACAGGACTGCCTCGAGAGGATGCTACCAGACAACAATGAAAGCTAAGATCCATTCAGCATAGCAATTACAGAGCGGACCTCATTCTTTGGAGCCTACACTTCCAAGTATTGAAGAATTGGATGAGGTCCAAATTCATTCAGAACATACAAATCACAAAACTCAAATAGGCGCAAATCTGGATTCTAAGCTTCGAGCAGACTTGAGTGAATTTCTACGAAAACAACACGACCGATTCGCATGGTCGCATGAAGACATGACAGGGATTGACCCTGGGTTGATCACCCATCAACTCCACGTAGATCCAGAATACCCTCCTGTCCGGCAAAAAAGAAGGAAGTTCGCCCCAGAGAGGAATCAGATCATTGATGAAGAAGTCCAGAAATTGTTACAAAATGGTGCCATTAAAGAAGTGCAGTTCCCATACTGGTTAGCCAATGTGGTGGTAGTACGAAAGAAAAATGGAAAGTGGAGAGTTTGTATTGACTTCACAGACCTGAACAAAGCATGCCCGAAGGATTCTTTCCCATTGCCACATATCGATCAAATGGTTGATGCTACAGCCGGACATGAATTGTTAAGTTTCATGGATGCATATTCTGGGTACAACCAAATCCTTATGCATTCAGACGAACAAGAGAAGACAGCCTTTGTGACCAATAAAGGCATTTTTTGTTACAAAGTAATACCCTTCGGCCTCAAAAATGCGGGAGCTACGTATCAAAGAATGGTCAACAAGATGTTCTCTCAACAGATTGGGAAAACAATGGAAGTTTATGTAGACGACATGCTGGTGAAATCTTCGAGATCTGATCAGCATCTGCAGTACTTGATAGAAGCATTCAACATAATGAATAAGTATGGGATGAAGTTGAACCCAACAAAATGTGCATTTGGAGTAGCCTCTGGGAAGTTCTTGGGATATGTTGTCACGCGACAAGGCATTGAAGCAAATCCTGATCAAATCAAATCCATACTTGAAATTCCCTCCCCTACCTGCCCAAAAGATGTCATGCGGCTAGCAGGAAGAATTGCAGCTTTAAACAGATTCATCTCCAAGTCGACAGACAAGAGTTTTATGTTCTTCTCAGCCATTAAGAAAGCAAAAAACTTTGAATGGACTCCAGCATGTGAAGAAGCTCTTAAAGAACTCAAGCGGTACTTAACGTCACCACCGTTGTTGTCAAAACCACTAGACAACGAAAGGCTTTTCCTGTACTTAGGAGTCTCAGATCAAGCTATGAGCGCTGTCTTGATCAGATAAGAAAACAGCACCCAACTTCCAGTCTACTACGTAAGCAAGGCATTGCTCGATGCGGAATCACGTTACTCACATTTGGAAAAACTAGTATTGGCTTTGGTAATGTCAGCAAGGAAGCTACGACCCTACTTTCAATGACACCCGATCACGGTTTATTCAGAGTATCCCCTAAGGAGCATTCTTCATAAGCCGGAGTTGTCTGGAAGATTAACAAAATGGGCGGTCGAATTGGGAGAACACGACATCACTTACCAGCCCAGAAAAACAATCAAATCTCAAGCGTTGGCTGACTTTATTGCTGACTTCAGTCTCAATCAGAAGGTTTCGATAGATGTAACAGTCAGTTCAATCCAGACCACATCACTTTGGAAGCTTGCAGTCGACAGTTCCAGCAATAAGAAAGGATGCGGTCTTGGAGTGGTGATCACTACTCCTGATGGAGATATACTACGTCAAGCAATCAAATGTGGCTTCAGGGTTACAAACAATGAGGCAGAGTATGAGGCGTTGATAGCAGGAATCAGTTTGGCTAAAGAACTTGGAGCAAGTAGAATAGAAGTGATATCAGACTCTCAACTGATAGTCAACCAACTCCAAGGTTCATATCAAGCACGAGATCCTCAAATGTCATCATACTTAATGAAAGTGAAAGAAATCCAGTCGACATTTGAAGAATTTACTATAACCCAAGTTCCGAGAAGCGAGAATACTCAAGCAGACGCATTGGCTACCCTTGGATCGACGATGCATGGGGATAAACCACAATCCATTCCGGTAGTGTATTTGAATTGGCCAGCACTTTGGAAGAGAGCAAGGAGATCACCACCATCACATCAAACGACTCATGGATTACGCCACTCAATGAAATATCTGCAAGATGGACTACTTCCAGAAGATAAAACTGAAGCAAGAAAGATTCAGAGACAGGCAGCAAGATTTACCATATTCAACGGACAGTTATTGAAAAGGTCATTCTCTGGACCCTACTTAAAATGTCTTACTCATGATCAAGCACAGCATGTATTGTCAGAATTACATGAAGGAGAATGTGGAAATCATTCTGGAGGACGTAGCCTCGCTTTACGCGCCTATTCGACTGGGTATTATTGGCCAACTATGAGAATTGATTCAGCTAATTATACGAAGAAATGTGAGAAGTGTCAAAGGTTCACCCCGATTTCACATCTCCCTCTTGAGAAATTAAATCCCACTCTCTCCCCGTGGCCATTCATGAAATGGGGAATGGATATTATGGGAAAGCTACCAACCGCCCCTGGACACGAGTCTACATGCTGGCTTTAACGGATTACTTTTCAAAGTGGATTGAGGCAGACTCTTTCGCCAAGATACGAGATAAATAAGTTCAATCATTTGTCTGGAAGAACATCATATGTCGATTCACATTCCCAAAGAGATTGTGACTGATAATGGTTCACAATTTATCAGCAATCATTTCCAAGACTTCTGCAAAAATTGGGGGATCAAATTAAGTTTTTCAACCCCTCGATTCCCCAAAGCTAATGGTCAAGCCGAGTCTTCCAACAAGACAATTTTAAACACTCTAAAGAAAAGATTAGAAAAAGAAAAAGGAGCCTGGGCGGATGAACTACCTGGAGTCTTATGGTCCTATAGGACGACTATCCGTTCCTCCACAGGAGAAACTCATTTCTCTCTGGCATTTGGGACAGAAGCGGTGATACCAACTGAAGAAACCATGCCATCTCCCCGTTACCAATGGCTCAGCGATGATGCGAATCAACAACTTATGAATTTGAACCTGGAAACAATTGATGAATTGAGGGATCGTGCATCCATTCGACTAGCGGCGCATCGACAAAGAATGACCAGATATTTCAACAAAAATGTCAGAAGCAGAACATTCAAGGAAGGGGATTGGGTACTACGAAGGTGTTTCAAAATACAAAAGAATTGGAGATGGAAAGTTGGGGCCAAATTGGGAAGGGCCATATGTCATCACAAGAGTTGTTGGACACGGAGCCTACAATTACAAACAACCGAGGGGAGACAAATTCACAACAGTTGGAATGCAATTCACCTTAAGCGATTTTACCGGTAATTTATGCGTGCATTTATTTAAATTTGAAGGTTCAAAGTGGTTTACTACTTTATGTATTGCGATTCGACTTAATAACAGGTTTCGTTTGAAATATTATCCCAAAATATCATTAAGTTATTAAATTGTTCTACAAAAGGCGATAACAAAAAGTTAAAATTACAAAGAAATTCAAATTTCCGGAGCAGCTTCTTCCGGAATACGTTCAGCAACAACTTCAGACGCAAGAATTTCTTGAACTTGTCCAGTCGGCTCAACTCCATTCGACTAAGTTCTTCATTCTTCTTGTCCATCTCTTGAACTCCAGCCGCTTCCTTGGCGTCAGTTATTTCTTTCTCAGCCACTTTAGAGTCGACTTCTTCACCTTTCTCTTCCTCATCACCCTCGTTGGAAGAAGAAATTCCTGCCAGTAATCGATCATACTCTTGAATCCATTTCTCTCATTCCCAAGATGCGGTATTCCCTTCAAGGAAATCCTTCATCAGATTACTTCGTTCTTTCATCATAGATTCGAGAGCAATCCCTTCAAGTTGCTCAAGTAACTCATCATTCTCATTCGTCACATTTTCAAATGCATCCTTATAACTTCCAATTGTAACCTCTGAAGTTTCCCTCTCTATCTTAAGAGTAGCCTTCACCACTTCAACTCCTTTTCCAATTCTTCATTCCTTTTTACAAACGACTTCATTTGGACCATCTCGTTTTTCATTGCTGCAATGATTTTTCCATTTCTCTTTGCTTCCTGAGATTTGATTCGACATACCGTTGCATGAACAAGTTACACTCCATTGCCTGAAAAAAGCATTCGATTAGAATCCATTCTACAAATTATAATAAAAAAACTTTTATTTACTTTCTTACTTGGTAATTTAGAGCCGCAGCCTTCTTCATTGACTCGACGGGGCCTATTTTGGATAGCCTTTCTTTACTCATCCTCTTCCAGCAGAAGCTTCTTGATAAAAGGGTCAAGGCTTGATGGGTCAGAAATTGCAGTCGACCCTGATGGAATCCTGACAATTATATTGTCAATGTCCTCACTTTCAACCGCTTTCCTTTTTCCCCCTTTGATAATGATTTCAGTCGACTGCCCTTTAGCCTTGGGAGTTCCAGTCGACACAACCTGTTGTAATTCAGGAACGTCCACCTCTGGCTCCTTTATCTTAAGCTTCCTAGCCTTCTTTCGGCTTTTTAATTCATCAATTGATGCTACCTTTATTGGACTCGACATCATGTCCTCTGCGCATAAAATTTCTTTTGGAGTTAAAGTCTTTATAAACAACACCTTTCCGTATAAAGCTCGAATCGACCAAGTACAGTAGATGACTTCCAATACGTGTTTACAAAGTGCCAAAGGGGTAGATGTACCTTCTGATTCGAAGATTTCTTTCCACACTAATGTTACCCTTAATCTCTTCTCTACCAAGACTATTCTCCAATCTCTTTGTTCGACGGGAAGGGCAAGAAGAGCTTTAGTATTGGATAAAATTTGAGGAGTTTTGTCGAATAAACTGTTTCGAAATGGACCTGCAAAACAAACAATCCACACATTAGCGTCAAACGACAACAACATTGATAAGTTATCAATAATAGAAGGAACTGATACTCACTAATACACTCCAATATTCTGAGACACGACCCATTCCTGTCGACCCAAAGATACCCTCATTCCTCACAAAGAATAATCCGACTGCCAATTACCCCTATCATTCGTTGGAAGCCCCATTACTATTTGTTCTCTCTTACGACGAAGATACAAAGTATACCTCCCTTTTTTAGTTAAGTGCTCCTTTAGGTAGTATGAGTATACTACATCCTTCACCTCAAAGAACACCCATTGTTCAAATGCTAAGCATTCAATCGACAATAAAATCCTCCAAGCGTTCGGCATCAGCTGTGAATGAGCGATCCCGTAATGATCCAAAACTTCCCAAGCTAACCTCGGAATGAGGAATCTAAGCCCATTAGAAAATGGCACTACATAAAATCCAATCCACCCAGGAATTTTATAGTCAATTCTTTCAGTCGGCATGGGTACTCTCAACTCCATTGATCTAGGAAATCTGTACTTACTTCTAATTTCCATCAGCATACCATCCGTCATTCGACTAGCTGGGTTCTTGGTTAGCAAGTTGGTTGGCTCACTTGTACTAACTGCTCCACTAAACTCCCCAACTGCTGCAAAAGATCTTATAGGAATTGCATGCACGGAATTTCACGCGACAAAATGGTAACAGGCCCCTCCTCGGGAATTCTTGACA
The DNA here is from genome assembly GCA_019454045.1 of Zanthoxylum bungeanum. Taxonomy (NCBI): domain Eukaryota; kingdom Viridiplantae; phylum Streptophyta; class Magnoliopsida; order Sapindales; family Rutaceae; genus Zanthoxylum; species Zanthoxylum bungeanum. The sequence continues at coordinate 103,339 of SKCR01031929.1, read as the reverse complement.
CGACCAATCCCTTAATAATCTTTCTTCAGTAGATTCACTCGACGATACTTCTACAAATTTATCTATCTGCTCACCTAAACTTTCTAAGGACTCTCCACTCGACATATTTTACTCGACAAGTTTACAAACAAATAATTTCTAAGGATTAGATTTCCTAAGGATCAAAATCTACCAATTCACCAAACAAAATTTTCATCAAACAACATACGTTTCGAAGATCAAACTTCCGAGTTTGGCTAAGAACAGTTTGAAGCTACTTTTGAACATTCAAAGGAAATGAAGAACACGAAGAAGGTTATGAAGAGTACCTTGGAACCTTGAAGCTTCTATCCCAACTCGTTGATCTTGTGAATGAAGCAAATGAACCCATCAAGCCACTCTTATACTACTACTTTTGGCGGTTCTTTTCCCGCCAAAAGACTCCTCGTTATTCGCGTTAGGTTTTACTTCATTAAATGACACGTGGAAGATCTAGGAAATATAAAATATATCGTCGAATAGAATGATGAATTCTGGATTAATACAACTTGACATCACTTTCTCTCAGCAATAAATTTCTCTTCACAACTGCCTTCACCATTTGACACGACATCATTAGATATAAAGGTTGCTTTCATTCAAGAAAAAAAAATTGGGCAAACCCCGGTGCATGCCTCAAAATCACTTGACACATGACAAATGTATTAAATAGATTATGCATTCGACACATTTCAAGTGGAACTCATGAACCTACATTCGGTTCAGTCGACCAAGGGACATTCCTCATAACTCTTGTGGAGTCAAGTGGAACTCCTGAACCTACATTCGATTCAGTCGACCAATGGACATTCCCCATGACTCTTGTGGAGTCAAGTGGAACTCCTGAACCTACATTCGGTTCAGTCGACCAATGGATATTCCCCACGACACTTGTCGAGTCAAGTGAAACTCCTGAACCTACATTCGGTTCAGTCGACCAAGGGACATTCCCCATGACTCTTGTCGAGTCAATTGGAACTCCTGAACCTACATTCGGTTCAGTCGACCAAGGGACATTCCCCATGACTCTTGTGGAGTCAAGTGAAACTCTGAACCTACATTCGTATAGTCAACCAAGGGACATTCCCAATGACTCTTGTCGAGTCAATTGGAACTCCTGAACAACATTAGATTCAGTCGACCAAGGGACATTCCCCACGACTCTTGTGGAGTCAAGTGAAACTCCTGAACCTACATTCGGTTCAGTCGACCAAGGGACATTCCCCATGACTCTTGTGGAGTCAAGTGGAACTCCTGAACCTACATTCGGTTCAATCGACCAAGGGACATTCCCCATGACTCTTATCGAGTCAATTGGAACTCTGAACCTACATTCGGTTCAGTCGACCAAGGGACATTCCCCCTACTCTTGTGGAGTCAAGTGAAACTCCTGAACCTACATTTGGTTCAGTCGACCAAGGGACATTCCCCATGACTCTTGTGGAGTCAAGTGGAACTCCTGAACCTATATCCGGTTCAGTCGACCAAGGGACATTCCCCATGACTCTTGTCGAGTCAATTGGAACTCCTGAACCTACATTCGGTTCAGTCGACCAAGGGACATTCCCCACGACTCTTGTGGAGTCAAGTGAAACTCCTGAACCTACATTCGGTTCAGTTGACCGAGGGACATTCCCCATGACTCTTGTCGAGTCAAGTGGAACTCCTGAACCTACATTCGGTTCAGTCGACCAAGGGACATTCCCCATGACTCTTGTCGAGTCAATTGGAACTCCTGAACCTACATTCGGTTCAGTCGACCAAGGGACATTACCCATGACTCTTGTCGAGTCAATTGGAACTCCTGAACCTACATTCGGTTCAGTCGACCAAGGGACATTCCCCAGGACTTTTGTCGAGTCAAATGGAACTCCTGAACCTACATTCGGTTCAGTCGACCAAGGGACATTCCCCATGACTCTTGTCGAGTCAAGTGGAACTCTTGAGCCTACATTCGGTTCAGTCGACCAGAGGATGTTCCTCATTACTTATGTCGAGTCAATTGTACTCATGGATCTTCATAATAATCAGACGACCAGGAGTCGATCCTCATAAGGTTCATGTCGAGTGAAGATGAAGTCCTAGACTTTCTCTTCCAGTTGACACAGGTTGTATGATATGTACTCATGAATCTTCATAATGTTCAGTCAACCAAGGGACATTCCCCATGAGTCAAGTCGAATCAAAGTCTAGGACTAAGACTTCCTCTGCCCAGATGATGCATGCGATATATTCCAAAACCCACATTTTGCACATACTTTTATAAACCATTCGGCAGAAGGTGATACATTCTTATCACATGCTTTTATGATTAGTATCATACGACACAAATGTATATACTCTCTAAAACAAAACTTTTTGACTTAGAGAGTAAGGGACAAACTGTACGAACCAAAATTGGGCCAAGGATAAAACCGTTTTTTACCTTAAAACCCAAAATAGTATGCAAAGCCCAAAATGGTATGCAAAGCCCAAAATGGTATGCAAAGCCCGAAAGTAAAGACTAGGCCCAAAAGATTTATGTATTATTGTATTACAATTAAGTCATAAGCTTAAATACAAAACCCCCTAATTATATCAACTACTATTCTCCTACTTTGCCCGACACAAAACTTATTCCCACCTGCTCAGACTTTCTATCAAATGCACAAGGCACGTGGTGGGACTTACGCCAGCTGCCAATGATGATAATTTTCATCTATAAATAGGAACGAAATTCGAGAAATAAGAGCAGAGCTTCACTTCTTTCATCCAAGTCTGATACATTTTATATTCAGATACTGGTTCTATTTCCCATTTCTAAAAGCATTTGTCATCGCCCTCACGGCCATCCAAATAAAGTTGAGGCAGTAATAAACCTCAACTTCACTTTTTTACATATTTACTGATCATTTCATACTACTGACTTGGGCGTCGGAGTGTCCCCGGTACCTACCACACCGGTGGGCAGTCTACTCCATTCATTCTTCTTTGTTTTGTAAAATCGCTAGTGCCCCCAATTTAAAAATTCTGATTGTGGACCTCGGCCGAATTCCAGCATCCACAGTTATAAGTGGTTCAATTCTTTTCTTTAGAGACTTTTCTTTCATTTTCAACCATACCACACATCATAACATAAGCAAATCAAGGTAGACATCTAAGCAAATGGTCATTCACCCCGACCTACAATTTCTTCAACTAGTGATTTTGCTAACTACTCAAGTTTTCACTGCTAAGAACCATAATCAAGTGCTTACGGTCTAACATAGATCAATTACTCAAATTATCAGATAAAAGCACATCAAGAGTTTATCGTTTCTAAGATTTCATCCTAAAGCAATCAATTTCATCATCGGACTTATGTCTAACTATCAAAGACTAAAAACAGACAATTTTTTTTTCTTTTTTTTCCTTTTTTTTCTTTTCCTTCCTTTTTTTTCTTTTTTTTTTGGGCCCACCATTGTCTTTCTATCCTTACCGTAAAATTTTCTGTTTCTCGGCCTCATTTTTCCTAATGTCAATGTTTGCTAAACTCTTCTTTGACAAGTCTTCATTTTCCTAACCAACGGATATCTATGATGGCTTTTAAGACACATAGGTAACATGATGTGTGTATGCATGAGATGCGTGCGATGTATGGAATGTATAAGTCGGCCCTTATCATTTTAAAGAATTCCATTACTATTAAGAGTTGCAACTTGTCCCAATTGAAAAGGCCAAAACATGTTTACACTTTTGCGATAACATGGCTAAACAACTTCAAATGATAAAAGGCCTAAACACAAAATGGCCCATCGGTATTTTAGAAGCTTTTGGCCCAATTGCCATAAAGCACGGACTCGTCCCAGTTTAAATGGCCCAACAAGCTCATACCTCATGACAACAAGTCCAACTGAATCCAAATGATAATGGTCCAAAACATAAAGGAATAGTCTCTACTGATCCTACAACTATAGTTCATACGCGGGTTTACAAGGGTATAGACAAAAGCTCCCGTCGACGAAGGATTGCCCACAACTAGGTCTCCCTACTCAAAGGTCCGAGCGACCAAGTGAGCGCACCATTTTTATACCTTAAGGTACGTGCCAACGAGTTATGGTGTGTGACTGACTATCAAATGGATTTCACATTGAAGATTCCCCAGATGGAGGGTGGAGCAAGACTCTCTTAAGTACCCAAGCCCCTTAGGCTCTTATCGCCTGATGTCAGGAATAAACAACGAGTCCTCCAAATTAGTCCATCACGGTAGGCTACTAGTACATGATTATCTAGGTGTCTTCACAGCTTTTCCTTGTAGAAAAGTAGTGAATGAAGGAAGACACCAAACCATTACCTAGCCTTAAAAGTGCCTTTGATTAAACCCATTTCAACCTACGGTAGACACAGTTAACTAAAGCACAAATTACACTACAAGACATTATTTCAGGGCCAATTCTCTATCCCCAGTGGAGTCGCCAGACTGTAGGACACAGAACTTGACGACGCTGTTCTAGGCTCGCGGCCTAGTTGGGAGTACGGAATAGTCCGCGGGGGGAACTAAATCGGAGAAAAACATGGAGTCGCCACCCGGTGTAACACCGGGAAAAAGTTTTAAAGCCGCACTCACCCCTCGCAAGGGAAGACCTTAAATCGTTGGGTTCGGAATGGTCCCTTACTTATGTCACTTGTGATGATATAATTTGTGCAATAAACTAACCGAATCTACTCAATGTATATGCTCAAGAATGACTTAGGTCTAATATGCATTCATAAAAGTAACTCCTAATCTAAGTTTGCATGCTTGGAAAGTAAGTCATTAAACGGCAAACATATAATGTCACACAACGAGCATGTTGAACCATTAAACACAAATAGACAACTAAATATTTAAACATAAACATAAACTAAACAAAATGTCATGCATAAAACAACGTAATAATGCTTTGAAAATAAATAATAAACTAGGCTAAATCATGTTTTAAATAATAAACAAATAACCTACAAACTATATCATGCTCAAATATAAGTTTGGATGAGATGAAATACGTGTCTCTTAAGTGGTACGTGGCATTGTATCCCGAGTACAAACCGCACTACCGTACCATTCGGATTCGGCTACGGAATTTACGTCCGGGTTTCCATCCTATATACCACAAAAAGGGAACACATATTCCGCTCATCCAACAATCACATCATGCTTTTCAACGACTCTCATGCGATAATATTTTAAAATAAACGAAAGATAATAAATAAAAGGTGCCCTCAGGTCTAACCTCTTTTTTTTCGTCTCAAGAAAGGGCATTACACGTCCGTTGGAAGGGTGAATGATCCGCAACTCTTTTGGTTCACTAACTCAACGTCTTTCCTCGCTGTTTTGCTATTCGGGCTGCTGTTTTTTACTTTGTTTCGCTACTGTTTTGCTGCTGTATTTCAGGCACTGTTCTGGTTATTTTAGGGGACTGTTTGGGCATTTTTAAGGGGTAGTTTTGGGGCAGTTTAAGGACTGTTTGGGGGGAGTTTTGCTGGACATTTTGCGACAGTTTTCAGGGTGCAGTTCGGTTAATTCGGGGACTATTTTGGGGTATTTTATACTGCTGAACTGGGTTGGTTTTTGGGTGTTTTTATAACGGCTGAAATAGGTGCAATATGTGAGGGAGTTAATGTTGAAGGCAGTAAGGGCTGTATGGTGTGAGGCTGCGTGCGTGAGGCTGTGTTGAGTGTATGCGTGAGGCTCTGTTGAGTGTGTGCGTGAAACTGTGTTGAGTGTGTGCGTGAAACTAGGCGTGATGGGCTGATGAGGGCTAGGTGCGTGAGCGTGTGTGCAAGGGGCAGGTGGCTTATGACAGTGTGTGGAGTGTGGGCTGGGGCTAGTTGAGTGTGCACTGTGGGAGTGGATTGAGCGTGAAGGTTGGCAGGTCAGTGGCGCTTATGCGCTGAAGTGCTTGTGGACGTGAAGGCAACGGGTCAAGGGCGTGGCTGATTAATGTGAGGGTGAGTTGCCAATGTGCTTTGTGGCAGGCTAGGCGTGGAGTGTGGTTGTGGCGTGCAGGGTGTTGCTAGGTGGCAGTGTGTGAAGGTGTGGATTATGTAGAGGGGGCATGGGGATTTCACGTGAGTGGAGAGATAGATGGATAGGTGGCGCTAATGTGAAGACGTTGCTAGCTGTGAAGAGTTGGCTATGAAGGGGAGAATTAACGTGAAGAGGCAGGGGCTGCTGCGAGTGGTTATGTAAGGCAGGTGACTTGTTGTTACGTGGTCAATGAGGGTTTGTGGCTTGTTGTTACGTGGTCAAGGAGGGTTTTGTGGCTTGTAGTTGAGTGGAGGGCGTGAATATGAGCTCTGTGGCTTGCGTTGAAGCAGATGGTGTGATGGTGTGTTGAAGGCAAGTGTGTTTTGTGTGTGTTTTTCGTGAGAATCAGCCAGGGTTTGAAAGGTTGGGTTAAAGGTTCTTTTTATAGGCCAAGTGAGGGGGTTACCTTGTTGGTGAAGGAATAAAATTTGTGTATTAATTGGGAGATATTTTTAATTATTATGTGATAGGGAAAATCTTTAATTAGGAGAATTGATTTGATTTGTTCTTTTTAATTAAGGATATGATTTATTTAAATTGGTAGGTGATTTAATTAAATTAGGAATGTGATTTATTTTAATTATGAATGTTATTTATGGAATTTAATTTGAATCTTTTAATTTGGGAAAGGAATTTAATTTGTGACATGTGTTTTAATTTAATTTAATTGGATTTATTTAGTTTAGGAATGTGATTTAATTTAAATTTATTAAGTTTAATTTAATTGGTTTTAATTTATTTGTGACATGCATTTTAAATGTTTTAATTATTTTGGATTTGGTTTGGTGTGTTAAAAACAGAGGTCCAACAAGGAGTCCGAAGCTAATCAAGCGAGTTAAAAGCTGACAAAATGCTAATTCCAACTTTACTCTTCCAACGTCTGTTTCCCGCGGCTTTCACAACCTAAAGAGGTAGTGTCTCCATACGAGACTCATCATCGGGCTTATATGCAAAAATGCAATGCCTACAAGAAGCAGAAGAATATCTTTTTTAAGAGTTGATTCGGGACTTGAACAATTGGAGCGCTCAACTTTTCTATTACGAATAGAAAGTTTTATATTCATAATTGTTATGAATTAATTATTCATTATAGAATCAATGGTTCTTAAGAGACAAAATATTTAGAGGAATTTTAACGGGACTTTGACCCGACTCTATTTATGAGATACTCATGAATGGCTATATCCATATGTAATGACTATATCGATGAACACCGAAGTTGTTCGGTTTATTTAATCCATCTACAGTAACGGGAGTTCAACTTCGAGTTTTTAGTGGAATAAAGCGGAGTTAATAATTCGTAATATTTGATTAAAGAGTTTAATTAATACTTCAGAATTATTGGAGATCGGAACCGTAGGTCCATTTGGTCACCGTGCTAGCTAGATTAACTGTAGCAAACCTAATATAATTAGATTGTCTAATCATGTGATCACTTTATATTTATATATTATTAATGAGATTAATAATATTTATTGTCACAAATGAAAACTATGTTAAATTGGTTTAACTTAATGTTTTCTAGAATTCTTTGATTATGAGATAATCAAGTCTTGATTATGAGATAATCAAGTTAGTAATAATTATGAGATAATTACTACAACATAATTGATGATAAATAAATCATTATTAAGATATTGATTTTTATTTACCATTGGAGACAAAGCCATATGGCTTACCATGTCATCCAAGCAATTATGTCTATTAGGTGGCTTGTATACACCTAATAGTTTTGTCATTAGCTAATGTATTTTATGCTTTGGTATGACCTCCACATGTATGTGTTTGCCATTGAAATAAAGCAGTAGATGCTTAATGATAAAGTCATTGTCTTTAACTTATCATTTCTTATGTTTGGTATGACATTCACATTTTTGTGTTGACCATTGCAAGAAAGCATTAGATGCTTAATGACAATGTTAGTTGGCTTGTGTAAGAGAATATAATCTCTACCATTTCTCTCACTTCATAAGGTTAACATTTTGTAAACATTCACACAAGTGTTGTGAGAAAGATTTGAGAGAAAATAAAGAGAGTTCAAACATTCACAAGTGTTGTGAGAATGTTTGAAATTTCTAAAGCCAAACACCAATTCGGAAGAACGAGTGGTTAATCCAAGTGTTGGACAACAAATGATTGATTTCGGCTACTACAACAAAGAGAGAAGGCAAGAAAATTTTAAGATCCATATCGGACCCAGTGCCACCACAAGTAACTTTCACCACGCTAAGGAAAGTCGTTTCCTACATATACTATGTCGCTAGACACTAACAACATGATTAACTAGCTACACATGCAAGAATCCATGAATCAAAATGGTTCCACAATGAGTTTTAAGGGAACCACAATAGACATTGCATTCTAATACAACTCATATATATCATGTTAATATCCATCTATCTAAGCATGATTCTTACTCTCTAACTCATATATTTCTCAACAAATCAAAATACACACAACCTAATTTATTACTCTATCATGGTATATAAGTGATTCAATTTAATTCATGCATGCACATTTTTACTAAACAATAATCTAAACTTTATTGTTGCTTCCCAACTCATAAGTCTCATAATACTTCAAAAACCCCAAAACATAGGGTTTCATTCCATCACACATACTATGGGTTTTATCTCATTCCATTCATATTTCAAGACCATTCTTACCTAATTAAGCATACATAACTCACTATTCATCACAATCATACAAACATAGCTAGATCAAAGAGTGGATTTCGCCCAAATACAAGACAAGAGCTAAAGATTGGCTCAGAAGACTTATCTGAGCTTCACAGGGCTGGGAATGTATGAGAATCTTCAAGATCCATGCATGATTCGAAGAAGAGTGAAAATTTTTAGAGAGAGATCGTCGTGAGGGGGAGAGAGAGGAGAAAAAATGAGAAAAAAATCTAAATAACCTATTTATAGTGGGCCGAAATCCAGAACATTTGTCTAAAAATCTATGTCGAACGCCAACTGGACGCAATTCAAACAAGAGCATATTGGAGGCTTGCATGCGAATGGCCTATTGAATGTGACTCGAACAAGAATCATCTAGAAAATTTTGTTCGAATGGATAGAAGAATGTGCCACAAACGAAAATGGTAATTTATGTGCGAACGCCCACACGAATGCATCAAAAATGCGAGCATGCTGAAATTATGGTTTCAAGGAAAAATGAATAAAAATGATCCCAAATGCCCTCGGACTCAATCCGAAGTCTCAACCTACATGCATACATCTAACATGAGCAGTTCGCTTCGCTTACATGACCTATATAACTATTATGACCATACTGAACATGTCAAATACCTGAGATGTTACATATTTATTCACAATAATATTTTAATCATAACACTAAACAAAACTTAAGACGGCGAGAAATCACTAACCGTTAAAGAGTCATCTTCTTCTTTTCCTTTTTCTTTTTCCTTTTCTTTAATAAATAATATTTTATATTATAATTATTAACTAAGATAATTAAGTGTTACTGGATAATATTGATTATTTACTTTAACCCAATTAGATTAATTGGATTAATCCAAAATTACACAGTGATTTTGTCATAATTTCATAAATATCTCTACCATTTGAGAATATTTTGGTCATTACAAATATGTAATTATAGGTGAATTTGGCTTGATTTAATTGGATTAAATGAAAATAGTAGGCATGTAACTAATTCATTCATTAAACTTTGTCTTGATTTAATTGGATTAAATCAAAGTGGTAGACAAAGGTGATTAGTCACACCTATTTATACATATTTGGAAAAATTAGATTAAGCCCACATAAAAGTTGATTAGAACTTTTATTAATTAAAAATTGCATAAGTTTCGCTATAAATAGCAAGCTTGAGTAAGGTTTTAATCAAGCTTGTGAAAGCTAAAAACAAGCAAGAGTTATAGAAATTAACCTAAGTAAGAGAAGTGTTTAGAGAAGTTTTGGAAGATCTCTACAACATTTCAATAATGAGAAATCAAGATTGGATCTTTGAGTGAAGCTTGCTAGCATTGGAATCAAGATTGGATCTTGCAGTCAAGCTTGCTAACTTAAGAAGTTCTCCACAACATTTCAACAATGAGAAGTAGATTAGATCTTTGAATCAAGCTTGCTAGGTAAGTTTGATCTTCTCCAAAGCTATGTTTTCATTAGTGGGTTATCATTAGTGAAACATATAGTGATGAATTATGTATTGGATGCATAATAACATACCTTAAAGTTGAAATTATGCTAATGAATTGTGTATGGATGCTTTGGAAGCATAAATACAAAATGCTTGTGATTGAGTCAAATATGTTCATGTTAGACATTGAACATTAAATTAGAGTTTGGAACTCTACATTAAAGTTTAGAGCTATAACTATCATTCTAGAATCACTTGACCACCTTTGAGTGACCTAAAATTATTCATAAGTCATTTCGTAGTGGGATTCTATTTTGGTTTGTGTTTTGATTCAAATAAATGCATATATGTATTTAGAATACATGTATGTTTGTTGTATAACTTGTGTTGATGATGATTTTAATGCTAATATTGGATTTTAGGTGTATTAAAGTACTTAGAGAAAATTGAAAGTGTTTTAGATTGGATTCAAGGCAAAATAGCTCATTGCCAATATTTTCACAAGGCAGCGTCGCGACACTGATCTCCAGCGTCACGACATTGAGCATTCAGACCTTCTAGCGTCGCGATGCTCAACCTTGCCCGTCGTGACGCCTCACAGGTTGCTCTCGTAGTTTGGGCATTGCGATGCCCAAGCCTACATGTCGTGACGTGTTGAGAGTCGATGTTCATGAGCGCTCAAACTTCATTTTCTCCGTTCCGAAGTTTCTAGACTCCATTTGGTCTCTGTTTTTCCCTACGGACTCATAACGAAATATAGTATTTCATAAAATAATTTAAAAAATACACCAATACTAGATATCCACATGTTAGACTCACTTCCGCTGCGGGGCACCAATCCGACCCTAGGGGTTCCACATCCGTCCCAACATTATTATATATTATAATATGATTTTTTAAATAATAATTATAATAAATTTTGAACGTGTCCTGACTAACAAAATTTCTAGATACATTCATGGTTAGAAGTTTCATGTTTTAGAATGTTTCATATTTATTGGTTATGGTAATTGCACGTTAATGGTTAAAAGTTTCATGTTATAGAAGGTTTTATATTTATTCATAATGGTTGCATGTTTAATGGTTAAAATTACATGTTCAATGATTAGAAATTTCATATTTATTGGTTGTAGTAATTGCATGTTAATGGTCAAAATTGTATATTAATTATTAAAATTACATGTTGATCGATTATGAAAATAGTAAATTTATTATTTAAAAATTTTATTTAATTTATTCTTCAAACCTAACCGTTAGATTTGATCTAACGGTAGTTCATCTAGAAATATATGATACCGTTAGGTATTATATAGACAAGTCCCTTTATACCTTGTTTGTTTTCATAGTTTGTCATGATTTGATATAGAATGGTATAGTTCAAATTGTTGTTTGTTTTGACTTTCATGTTCATGATATGTTTTCTCATTATAATCTCATGATTTGAAAACCATAAATTTTGGAGGGTTTTTTAAACCATGGATTTGATGGTTTGTCATGATTTTATAATTTTATATTCCTAAAATATAGGGGTGGTAAAACGAACAAATGAATCAAATTTGTGGCGAATACTAAACGAATCAAATCATAATGTACTAAATTCGAATTCGGTTCGTTTATTAAAAGAATCTTGATATTAGGATTCAGATTCAACTCATTTAATCAACGAATATTCGTAGTCGATTCGTTTATTTGTTTAAATAAAATTAAACGAATCAAATCAAATTTAATATTCATTTAAAAAATGAATATTCGCAGTCGATTCATTTATACAAAATTAAATGAATCAAAATTTGTCTTCTTTTAATAAACGGATATTCGTATTCGATTCGTTTAATCAAAATTAAAATATTAAATACAAAATCAATAACATATTGACCGGCGTAAACACACACGTATAACGCAAGCCGCACGTATCGTTCAAGTAGTATAAAAATATCGATCCCACGAGGACTTAATTCCTACTGTTGTTATTAATTATTGAATCTATTTAATTACAAATATCTAATTAAAAGAGAGAATGGAATTGATTGCTTGATTGATTTGGTTGTTTGTAGATTTGCTGAATAAATAAAAAGATAAAAGAAAATACTAAAAGACACAAAGTTCTTAAGGTTGTGATTTCTTTTAATATCATTTAAAAGATGAAGTGATTATTTTATGTTTGTGTAATAAATCAGTTTACTAACCTGGAACACTAAATTATGTAAAAGCCTCTTCCGATGGTCAACTACAAATACCCAGTATAACCCAATTGAACAATATTCCTATGTCAACCACATTACCTGGATTCATTAAATCTAAGTTCCAATTATGGCTACCCCCGCCCAACAGGTATATTCCTATCCTGTAGGGAAATCTATTAAAGGGTTATCTATCCTCAAGGAAGATCGTGGGCTATTAAGTCTAAGACTGAAACCTAAAATCCCTATGTCTAGTTCATTTTAGATTTACCATATCAATCTTATTGGTGATCAGACAATAAGAAGCATTAAGCTTAAGAATTAATAAGTAAACTTATAAATTACCCAAACTATAAAATAATCCCTTATAAACTAGTGATATTAAAAGTCATCACAACTCCTAAATAACTAACACATAACTAGGACTAATAAAAACATAAAAATAAAAGACATAAAATAAAAATACTGAAAAGTAAAATAAAATAAAATGTTAGGGTAAAAGGAATTATTTCTACTACTACTTATTTAGATATCTCCCATTAAAATAATATATAAACTTGTGATTATTACCAGCCATTTAGGCGGAACCAAAATAACCAGCCATAAAGGCGGAACCAAAATAACCAGCCATAAAGGCGGAACCAAAATAACCAGCCATAAAGGCGGAACATAAGTTTTATTACCAACCGACCAATCTGGCGGTATCCTGATTAAGTCCAATTTAAATAGTAAATATATTATTTTTAAGGGAGATTAATCTAAATAGTAATAGTAAAAGAAATTACCTTTCACCCGAACATAAGGAAATTACCTCATCACGGTAAATAGTAAAAACTGTAAAAAGTAAATAGTAAATAGTAAAAACTGTAAAAGAAAGTAAAAAGTAAAAATTAAATTACTATTATTACAAAAAGTAATTAAAAATTATTTACAAAACTAAAAAAAAGTAAAAACTAAAGACTTTTAGAGAGAGAAACTCTCTCTTTAGAAGGAATTGAAGAGAGAGGATGGGACCCTGAATTCTGAAATCTCGAGCTCAATTTATAGGCGTCTATAGGGGGTCGGCGTCGCGACGCTGGAAGGTATGCGCGCGTCGCGCCGCGCTCTACAGTGAAAACGTGGCACAATCATGGCTTGACACGTGGCGAGGCGGCTAAGAGATCCGATGACGTGGCACTGTTCATGACGTCATCGCTTACGTCACACTGATGATGTGGCACTGTTCATGACGTCATTGATGACGTCATGCTGATGTCATTGTCGGCAACTGTCGGCACCGTTGGATGGGTGACACGTGGCATCTGGCGCACGTTAGCAAGTCCGTTGTGATGTTGACACGTGGCACGTCGCACGTTAGCAAAGTCAAACTTTTCAAATTTTCGACCCGTTGACCACGGCGCATTTTAGCATCTTCGGCGCAGGCTGGGCGTCCCGACGCGCAAGGCTCCAGCGTCGCGACGCGCAGAAGACATAAATATCCCAGTTGGTGCATTTTTGTCCGGATTTGCCCCAAATTGCCTCAAATGCTTCCCAAACTTTATTTATCTGCAAAATAACTACAAAACACATCAAAACGTTCATAAAACTCGAGAAATAATACAAAACATTAGGTCAAATGAGTGGGAAATAGTGGTATAAATACCACTCATCACATATTCATTGTTATAGATTAAAAATCCTTATAACAAGCTCCAAGTCAGAGTTCAAATGATATATCATTACACAATAATAATTAAAATCCATTGCAACATTATTGTTGCTTTAGACTCTCTATTTTCTTATTGCCACCATTCTTGCAACATTTTCCTCTCATCTTTGGTAAAAAAAAAAAAAATTAAATAGACATGAAAACAAAGAGGCATGGCCACTAAAGCTGGAAATTTTCTAGGAAAAAAGTAGTCATCACTTTCATAATTCTTCCATTGGGATCCCACGTTCACGAGCAACATCATGCCACTGTTTCATTTCCGCACTGCAACAACTGTAGCTCTAGCATTGTTGAGAGCATTGTTACTCCCAAGTTGTTTTTCCAAGGCATTCTCAACTCTTGTAATTTCAAGAACAGTTCTGACTGCACCTCCAACAATCACTCTTGTACCAAATGAAGCAGGTCTAAACATCACCTTAGTTGCCCCAAAATGACCATCAGATCTTCCATTTATTTACTCCAACAGAATTAGTAAGTGCATTGGCAGAAAAATACATTGGCATTGAAATATATTGCATAAAAAGCATGCCCTTAGTGATATGTACAGTTTAGTATTGGTTATGCAAATCAAGATCCTAAGGAGAATTGATTTGAAATCTGGATAGATAGCAGACTTTTGCTCACATATATAGGATTCTTATCCACATTTCTTTAATCCGGAGATAGTTTCCAACTTATGTTACACTTACAAGCAAAATTTCTAAAACAAAACAGCTATTAGGAGAGCATTCTATTAGCAAAAAGGTACGAAAATTTTAACCACCATAAAGAACAGCTAATAACTGAATTAGAAACTTCTCGAATCAAAACCATCCCAAATAAACAACCACATCAACATCCCAAATTATTTATCCAATGTAAATACAAAATCAAATCGATTCTACGAGTACAATCTCATATGAGAATCTAAGAAATCGATAGCTATTCAATAAAAATGACCCACTTATTCCAAGAAACATTATACATTGCACAATTAAACTCGGAAAGAAAATACTCTAACCTGAAGCGGCGACAATGCTGACAAGTACCTATCAAAGGCAGAAGTGGACGACCACACATCAGCAATGGCAGCGGAGTCTTTGTGCGTCCTCGATAACCTCTTATACGACTGTATATACAAGAGCAATATCATATATGGCTCAAGCCGCACATGGTCAATGGAGATCTGGAGGGACTCAACTAGGGTTTCCAAGTTGACTCGGCCGGTCGAGGAGAAGAGAGGAGGCGGCTGAGTGAGTGAGACTTGAGAAAATTTTAGGTTAAATTTAGGTTTAGAATTTTTCTTTATATAGTTACTTTTTTACGTTACAAGTAATTACTAAAATATCATTCTTCTTTAACACTTTAGTTTATAAATTATAATGGTTAATTTGTAATTTAATTAAACGAATATTAAACGAATTCGATTCAGATTCGATTCGTTTAATAAACGAATTCCAAACGAATTGACAAGCTCAAATTCAGATTCAATTCATTTAATAAACGAATCAAATCAAATTGATCAATTTATTAAACAAATCCATTTTTCCAAACTCATATTCGCTTTAAAATCCATTTTTCCAAACTCATATTCGAACGAATAAACGAATCATGACCCAAATTATATGTACGAAGATGGTGATCCACTTTCCCCCTCACCATCCCCATCACTAAAACCGCAGCTTCTCCAAAAGCTTCGCCTACGATAAAAGTTTTAACACAAAACTCCATGAATTCATCTTCAGTTGCTGCACAACCCACCCCCCATTTTCCCTCCCAATACCCTAACCCTAACCCTAACTCAACCTCAAAACCATCTGATCTATCAACAACCCTTTCCTCTGTCAATACCCTTGTCTCTTTCTGTAACCAGACCCTCCAAAATTCCAACTTTCTCCCTCCAAAACCTCAAAATGACAACCTTCTTCCTTGCCCTTACAATCCCCACCATATCATGCCCCCTGAATCCCTCTTCCTCCACACTCTCCGCTGCCCATTTCCCCTCGATCTTCACCCCACAAATTACCAATACACCCTTCAGTCTTCTTCTTTATTCAACCAACAAAATACCCACTTCACTATTCAGGATTATAACCAAGAACTCTGTTTTTCCTTGGATGGTTACATTTCAAACGCTGGCTTCTCTTATCAAGATTGCCCAGCTGCTGTTGCTTTATCAGATTTTGTTGCAAGTAGTAGTAGTAAAAAGACTTTTATTTTGCCAGGTATTTTGTCTATGGAATGTGCTAATGTTGTTTGTCTTAGCGATGGAGTGGTTAAAAAGAAGGTTGAAGGATTTGATGAAGTAGAGTTTAGGGTTTTAGGTTCTGATTTGTGGTTTATAAGGAGAGAGGTTGAGAGTTGGAGGGATTATGATCATATGAATATGTATTCTTTTAATGTTTTTTGTGCAATTCTGGGGTTGAGAATGGTGAAAATGAGTGATCTGAGCAAATGGGTAATTATTAATTCTCCGCGATTTGGTATTGTTATTGATGTTTATATGAGGGATCGTATATCTGTGCTTGTTGGGTTGTGTTTAAAAGCTATTATAAGGGAAGCATTGGGGTTTGTGGAGTTGGTGAAGAGGCAACAATTAGAGAGGGGTTTAAAGAGTATGAGTCTAAAGTGTCCTATTTTGAAACAAGTTTTGATGTGGTTAGCTTCTCAGCTTTCTGTTTTGTATGGGCAAGTTAATGGAAGATTTTTTACCATTGAAATTTTTAAGCAATGCATATTGGAAAGTGCATCCGGTCTGTTGTTGTTTCCAATGGAGCAAAGTTTGGCTGAGTCTGTGGATTTGAAAGGTGAGCTGAGTTTACTTGCTAGCCACAGTGATACTAGGGATGCCAAAGTTGAAGATCCACTTGAAAGGAATGCTAAGTCTGGATTAGATGAAAGGGTTGGTGAAACTGTTCACAGCAAAGTGATTTTCGTGTCTCATGTGGCAGCTGCTGTTGCGGCACTGCATGAGCGGTTTTTGCTTGAAGAAAAGATTAGGGCATTAAGGGGATTGATGGTTTCTCAACCACTTACAAACTATCAGCGGTTTGTTACTGCTATCATTTTCTTCCCTTTATGCTTGCTTGTGATTCACTTGTTAGAAGTATTTGATTACATGAACAGCTCTTTGAATGTTTTCTAGAATGTCATGTTTTGAAAAGTATATATTATCTTTGTCGTATTCTTTCGCTGAGTTAATGAAACTTGGACGCTCTATGGTTTTGGCTGTTATGTATCTTTCTTCTCAGCACTTCTTATTTCTAATTATTCATGGTGGTATTTTCATTCAAAATGTTCTTGAATACAAGTGTATGATGAAATTTCCCTTTTTCTGTAGAATGGCTGAGCATGCTTATTTGTCAAGTAGGGCTGATGAAGAGAGGAAAAAGCGCCCCAACTATAGACCCATTATTGAGCATGATGGGCTTCCTCGGCAACAATCATCTAACCAGGTACCTATGCTTCTTACATGTACTGAACAATTGCGAGTTGTTTATTTTTTTAAAAACATTTGAAGTTGGTTCAGAAAATTGACAAACCATTCAACATTATTAGTATTAGATGATGCCATTTATAGAGATAGATAATTAAATGGCTTTCACCTAGGCACAAGCTCATATAATTGAAATTATATTTGTGATTTCTTATGAAAAATAATGATGTAGTTTCATATGCAATTTCTGGATGTATTTATATGTTTTCCTCTATTTCTATGCTTACAGTCATACATTGTTGATACTTGATGCACAAAAGTGATTACTGTGAAGAAGAATATATATTATTCAAAATGTAGATCTGTTTGAGTCTTGGTCTTACTGATTATTTATTCTTAAATATAATGCTTAGTGGCAGCACAAACGTTGGTGCAACTTAGTAATTGCCTTGGGGGATCTTGGGCTTTTTCGGAGGAAGACTATGTTAGCCATAACTCTTTTTGTAGGAGGTGCCTGGAGTTTCTCATCAGTAATTGCTGGCATACTGTTTTGCATCAAATTAGGAGTCAATTTGATTTTGCAGTGAGGATATTTATCAAGGTTCGAAAAATCAGTATGAGGTGCGAGGCGATCCAGCCTCGAGGCAGTAGCCTCAATTCCAAACATGGGAAAAATTGAAACTATAAAATAAAAACATGAAATCATCAAACTCAAAGCATCCATAACACATCCATACCAACTAAAACATAAATAAAAATCATCATCAAAACAAAACAAGTTCATAATAAAATAAAATGACAACCAAAACATTCAACAACTAAAAATTTTCCATTTGACCCATTTCTACAAAGCAAGCACCAAATACTTAAGTTTCTCTCATATGCAAGTCAAAATTAAGGATAGCAGAGGCAACGAGTCAGAAATTCATTCCATTCCCACCAAGACACCAACCCGACAAGTTAAGTTCAAATTCAATTCAATAATATTACACAATCAAAACATCCAAAAGTAAAAAATTAAAAAGTAACTAAATACATAATTCCTCTTTAAATGCCCTTCAAAATGATGGATATATAAGCCATTAAAAAACAATATTCAAAAAAAAAAAAAAAAAATCCATTTCTTCACTTGCATCCACTTACTCGTAATTAAACAAAGTCTAACCTTCTAAATTTACTCAAAATATCAAATGAATTATCAATGGCACATTAGAACAAAAGGACACAATATATCAAAACCTAATGTAAAACAAAACATAACAGGGGGAGAAAAACAGAACAGAATATTACAGAAAAGGAAAAAAAAAAGTAAAACAAAACAGAACGAAAATACATATAAGAAACCAAAAAATTGAAAAATGAAACAACTTTTGATGATGGAATTGGTGAAGATAAAATTGATAGACTTGATTGAGTTGATAATTGATGATTTAGATGAAGAAATTGAAGAGGGAATTGATGATTTAGGGTTAGGGTTCAATGGTTTTCGAGTTTGTGTTCTTTTGTTGAGTGTTTAAAAGTTGTAGTGAGATTCTGGTAATAACCTGAATTAATCTTATCAGGAAAACATATCAACTTGTAACCCTCTCTTTTGGATATGAAAAGTGGTTTTGGTAAACTGTCATTCACAAATCTTTTCTGTTCAATCAAGGAATCAAGTAAGACCAAGACAAGAGAGGAGTTATTGGCTGAAGAAAGGGATTACAAACGCCGAAGAATGTCGTATCGTGGGAAGAAGGTGAAGCGAACATCGTTACAGGTACGAATCTGGTTTGGAAATGTCAAATGTTTTCTTATGATTGCATCAACTGGTATAATAGTATTATACTATTATACAGCCTGCCTAATCAATGAAGCCTAGCTTTGTGCAATGTGTGTGATGAACATCGAACTTTTGCTTACTTTCATTTTCATAATTCCTTATTATTTACATGTTTATGTACTGGCATTATATTGATTGAGCCTTTCCCTTATGCTTAAGCTAATTTGTAGTCATAGTATTCACTCTTCTACTTCTTAATTGTTTAGTTTTTAAGATTTTTTCTTAGGTACATGGTCTTTTCTCTGAAATCGATTTACATTAATTTTCTTAATACATTTCTGTACTTTATTTCACAGGTTGTAAGAGATATAATTGAAGAATACATGGAAGAAATCAAGGAAGCTGGAGGAATTGGATGTTTTGAGAAGGGATCTCAAGAGGGTAGGATGTTGCCGTCAAAATCCTCTACATATGACCTCAGTATGGATGTCGATGATGGCAGAACAAGTGATGGTGATTCATTTGAGGCAGTAAGAAGTAACCCAAATTATTCTAGGAAACAATCTCACCATGATCGTGATATTAAATCTGCATCAATCAAGGATACTTTGACTAGAGATCGTGAGCCATCAAGACAGGACCTTCATGGGCAGCATGGACATCTACAAGAGCGAAACAATGTTGATAGAGAAAAACATGTTGATTATTATTCTAGAAGAACAGAAAGACATAGAAGTCGTGATCGATCACATGAGCGAAGCAATCATCGAAGGGAGCGAGAAGATATGGAATTGACAAGAACCAGGCATAGAGAGGTCGAAAGGCAATCTTCAGGCAGTTCCAAATATCGTGAGTGTAGACCATATTATTCTATGTCTAATTCCCGTCGAAGGACCGGACATGATGATCATATTGTAGAGACTCGGGCACAAAATGCATTTGAGGATAGATATGATCCTTTAGAGTCTCTTAACATGGATGAAGATAATGTCTCTGATGGCGGCAAGCATGTGAGACCAGGATAACTTCGATTATGATCTAGAGTAGGTGTTCTGCAAAAGGGCTTTTATAACATCATAACCTTCTGCTGATCCACTTTATTAGGTAAGCCATTCAAGTTTTACTTGTTTATATTTTAAATATCGCTTAATCAAAAGTTAAATAATGCCAACTTTTGACATGGTTTATTCCCACAACTTTGCAGTAAGAAGTTATCAGGCTTCAGCATTTTTTTCTACGCCTGTATCCTCCTTTGTATCCTTAGTTATATTTATTTTTTTTTGTTACTCAGCTCGTTTTTATCTTGGTTGTTCCTCCTTCAATTCTCTTTAAATTCCCCCATTTCCATATTTAGTGCTTTTGTTAAGTTAGTTATCTTCATTCTTGATAGTTATGAATTACATTATCGCACCAATTTGGGAGGTTCAGAGATTAGTAACTGTGTTTGCATCCCTTGCATTCATGTCATCTTCCATTATCATATTATCACATGATTTTTCTTTGAAATAACGTATGGCTGAAAATCCACTTTTCCGTTAGTGGTTTAAATGCTGAAGTATCAAAACTGAAGAGTATTGAAACTAGGAATTAAGTGATTTTAGACTTCATTCAGATGTTCTGGTCTCTGCGATATTTTTTTAACTGTATGTTATGGATATAGTTACCACAATGATTTAGCAGGCTTTAATCGACTTGTTTGATGAGGATCTATTGGGGCACTGGGTATATTGATATTGGAAGACTAATAAAATTGATGCACTGTAAAAGTGCTTGTATGCACACTGATGTGTTTTTATATTTAAGGTTTTCTAAAAACAAAAGCTGTTAATGACATAGTCTGATCAGAATTCTTTTTACAGCTCCATAAACTTTAATGGCGGACTAACTGGTACTTTTTGAATTATATTGACATAGTTGATTGCACTTTCATGTCATTAAGGGTGTACTCGGTTCCCATTTTTTCTTAGGTGGGAATGAGACGAGTCTAGCACTAAGCATGAGTGTAGAATGAGGTTGAGCGGATTTTGGTTTAAATTAGTCATGGACCATGAGTTTGAGCTTTATATAAAAATATTACATGCAATTCTATTAATAACCATGTGTTCAAATTATAGATTTATTATTGATATAAAATATTATAATGGAGGTTTAATAATTGGGAAGACTCAAGGTATGCCTATTGCTCTTCCCTCTTGACTTGAGAAAACAACGCCATTGTATCAATCCATAACTACTTTTTGAGAGAAGAACCATGAGTTGGATCAATGAAATGCTGAAGAATTGAAGATGGTGTGATGTTGAGTAACTAACAAAGAACTGAAACCAGTATTTGAGAGAAGAAATGAGAATGTGTTTGACTTGAGAGAAAAACAAAGGGAGATTTAGGAGTCTGCTACTTGTGAATTTTTAAAGTGAAGTAAAAGGGTGGAAGGTGAATAAAAGATTAGGGTATATTCAATGGTTAATATTTATTTCATCTAATGGTTGACCTTAATTTTCATTAAGGGTAAATTTGGTTTTACACATTTAGGCATGATTCCCCATATGTGAGTTTGACCATTTTCATGTTTCAAAATGGAGAATTGGGGGTGAATGAGGAGAGAATGATCCTGCCTATTCACCCCTAAAAAAAATACAAACTAAACCAAGCACATCCTAAAGGCTTTTGTTTGCCTCGGCTTGGTTTAGTTTGGTCTGGTTAGTTGATTGCACTTTCTCATAACTTTCTGAAACTAAAGTAATAACGTTATATATTACTTGGATCTAGTTTGAACATAACCATTGCCCTTATATATCACTTTGGCAGTGGAAGAATACAGATAGAGCATAATAGCTTCAAAAGATCCATGTAGCAGATCTAACTTAGTGGGGAAAGACTTTGTTTAGTTATTTATTTTCAGCAGTTATATGTGTGGATAAAAGTAACATTGCAATATCCTTACTGGAGGATGACAAGACAGCAAAGTCATGCGATATGCAGGTAAATTTGGTAAGAGATACCAACATGCACAAGTTTGCAGTGGACTCTGGCGTCCAAGAACACCAACAGATTTATTTTCTTTATCAGTTTGTGTTATTTCTTATTTCTGGTGCATGTACATGTTATTGTTAAGGATGCAGCCTTAATTTGAATTATTAGTAGCCTTAATTGCTTCTCTTGGATTATAATTACAAGAAAAGATCACCGTCTTTCATTTCGTTCTTGTCAGGGTTAACATATGCAGAGGATGAGATAATTTTGTTGACAACGCCCAAGGAATTGTTTTGAAGATGGGAAGTGAAGTAAGATCAATCAGTGTTCCGAGGTACTACTAATCCACACTTGCTTATGGATTTTGTACCAGTATTAATGTGCACTCTTGTTTGATTTTGCTTGTAAGAAGTTTTTTGGTTTTCACTCTGAATCTGGAAATGGTCAGTTTGCTTATTTTATTTGACAATATAGTTTGGTGTAGATAAGATGAACAGTTTCTGAGAAGCCGATAGTTTTTCTTTGTAATGTCAACACTATATTAAGGCTTCGTTTGGTATCTGGCTTTTTCATTTGATACGAAATCAAAGCTCTAGCTATGAAATAAAAGCTATAGAATGTTTGGTAAATATTGATTTGGATTATATTAGGTATTAGATTGAATTGGATTATTAGGTTGTATGATAATTGATATTTATTATGTTTATTGTTGTGAAAGGCTTGTTTAAATACTAACGTGTGTTATATATTTTTATTTATATTATTTGTTAAATGGTGAGAAATATTTTACTTGGTTTAATTTGATAAAATTTCAATTTTAATAAATTGTTGCAAGAAAATTTGTCCAGTTCCTCTTTATTCCACTCACTGTGTCTATTTACGGAAATTATCGATTTTGGCAATCTCAAAGCTTTATTTTTTAATTAAAACTGGACAACTAGTTTTATTCTCTTTAAAATGATCAATTTATATTCACTTTGGACAAAACTATCCTACTTATCTCTTCTTAAATTTGTGTTAAGATTTTTATAATTTTCTGAAATGTGTGTAAGAATAATAATGAATGGTTCATATTCAGTTATGTATTAATTTTTATTCGATAATCATTGATAATAATAATTTGTAAAGAAATTCTAACATCAAATCTAATATAAGTCCTTTCTGGATCCCTACCTTTAACTTGTAAGATAATAATTACCCACTTAAATGAATTTCTTTCCAAACTACCTATTTTTTAAATGAATTTGAATTTTTTTTCCAAATTTCCAAGTGATGGTACTTTTTTTGAATTAAATGAGAGCATCTGTCGTGAAGTTTTGGATGAAGCAAACCGTACTAATCGATAAGTTAAATTAAAAACTATTGAATCTAAAAAAAAGAGTTATATGTTTTTTTTTTTTTTTTTTTTTGTTGAAAGACTTCATATCTAGGGTCACTCAAGGAGAGATTTAGCTCAAAATAAATAATAAATAATAAAATAAAATTGGTCTTAAATTTTGGGTCTTAATTTTACTGTAAATTTTCAGTGTCTCATATAGTAATGTCTCTACTATCCTCAGAGCCGGTGTTGTTTGGAAATTTGTTTTTGGAAATATTAGAAATCCTACCGTCAAATCACTTGATCAGGTTTAACCAGAATAGTAAAAACCCTGGCTGTCTCGGACTCTTATAAAAAAATACATTCATAAATTCGAATTTAAAATCTGAAAATTAAATTATAAGTTCTACATCACCGAGTCACTCTCTTTAAGGACAAAGATGAAGAAAATGATGTCTTAATTACCCTGGCTGTCTTGGAACCCTGATGAAGTAAATATATCTGACCACCATTAAATAGAGGCTTAGATGAATAAGAATAAATAAAAATTTCAAAAAAAATATGCCACATCACCATGGTAAAAAGAAGCTCGAGATCGAGGGGAAAAAAAAAAAATCAAGTATAAAGACAAATACCAACAAATGAAGGAAAAAATGGCAATTTTGTTAATAAAATCGAAATTACAAGTTAGCTGGAGGAGGAGGTTCATCAAATGCTCCTCCCCTCGGAGGGAGAATTATGGAGGAAGTCTTAGGCCGGATTTGGTATAAAATATTGTACCAAGAATATAAATTAATTTATAAATTATGGAACAAAAGATAGAGTATAAATTAATGTAGAAAAATAATCTTATGTTGTGAGATTATAACTTTTTTATAATATAAACTAACGTTAATCATATTTTTGATATAATATTTAAATGGTAGTTTATAAGTTCATCAAATTCTACATCATACGGTGTTTTAATATAAGCATTAATTTGAATATGATGCATAGAGTATTATCTTTACATCAAAAAGAACCTTTTTTTTTAATCTTTCAAAATCCTACTGCCAAACCATCCTTTCTGAATTTAAGCGAAACAGATAAAATCACTGATATATCATCAAAGAGAATCCATCAAGGAGAATTACATATTCTCCTTAAAAACAAAATTCAGCATGTGTACAACAAATCTGATGTCAGAAAAAAAAATCTAATTAGTTTTTTTTTTGATGAAAAATTTGATGTCAACAAGATTAAGGAGATTGTCACTTTTCCCTCAGTTTCTAATATATATCACTTACCTTTTCTAATTTTTTTTTTTAATACCACATTAACTCCCTTGGCCTAAAACATAATATATTATATATATATATATAATATAATATATATATATATATATATATATATAATATATATATATATATATATAATATATTTTTATTTATAATTTTACCATTAGATAATACTTTTTTTGACATATTAATTGATAATTTATCAATTTATTAATATTTTTAAATTAAAAAAGAAAAAGAAAATTGCAAACATGACAATTTATTATTTATTATACATAATTATGATAATTTATATTTGGCTAGGATAGTTCAACACAAATGTAGACATAAAAAATCTAACAATTGATTTAAGTCAATTCAATAATAAATACTCAAAGTCAAAATAATATTTAATGATGTTTAGATGTTTGACTCTGAATACCTACCATTGATTTTGCTTAAATCAATAGTAGATTTTGATATCTAGTTTGTGTTAAAATTTTGTGTTGAAATATCCTCATTCTTTATAATATTATTAAAATTTTATTGATAATAAATATTACTATAATCAAGAGGGAGACATGATTTCGAAGTCCTACAAAAATAGTGGGGACTCAAATTTTCATTCATATGTTATGGAGGGTTTGGAGAAATATTTTATCTTGTATGAGAATAGATTTCCGAGTCTCTGTAGATGGACGAGATATGTCTCGACGGATTTTTGGCAGTGCTATAATAACTATGTATTTAGAGTTCTAATAACAATATATTTTAATATATGTAGATATTTTTTATAAAAAAATTGCTACGACCTTATTTTCCTTGTCTTTTTCATCTTCTCTTCCTCTCCTTCACGTTTCTCATTTTCACCATTCCCCTATTTTCTTTCTGTTTATTTTCTCTCTTTTATTTTCTTTTTCCTTCTAAAGTGTTGTGACCAGCTGCAAATGAACAAAACAAATTGAAGACAGCTTTGGCGCCGAAAGCATGCACAACATGCACCAAAGCCAGCTGTGTGTGTGAAACCACACGTTTTGCCAAAGACGTGTGCACTGTAGCACACGTCTTAGGGCTATAAAAAGAGCCCAAAACCATTGTTAGAATCCCATAAATCCCAAATGTGTAAGTGAGAGCGTAAGAGAGTTGGAGATATTTTTTGTAAAGTTTTAGTTTAAAACTTTGTAATTCTTTTGTTCGTATTATAAAAGAAGAATTTTCCTCTCATTTCTCCTCTCGTGTGTGAGTTTAAACACAACAAGTGGTATCAGGAGCTACGGTTCCACGGAGGGATCCTGAAATTCGGAAACGAAGTTTCGGTTCGGAAAGTCGGTTCAGACAAAAGTTGTCAAAAATCGATTTGAGCATACCATCAGAATTTTCACGGCGAGACGAGCACGACAGTATTTTATGGCGATCGATCGGAGGTCCAGAGACGCCGCAAGTGCCGAACAGAGGGCTTCTCACGCGCCCCATGCGCCCTACACGCGCCGCACGTGCCAACCGAAGGTTGAAGACGACGCCACGTCAGCTGCCACGTCAGCGCCACGTGTCGCCAGTCAGCGCCACGTCAGCGCCCAGTCAGCTGCCACGTCAGCATGCCACGTCAGCGGTGCCTGGTAAATTTCAGATAGGTCCCTGAACTTTCTGGAAATTACAGTTTAGGCCTCTAAACTTTAGAAAATTTATAATTTAGTCCATGAACTTTTTATAAATTGTAATTTAGTCCCTGAATTTTTTTGTAATTGCACTTTGGCCCCTGTACTTTCGAAAATTACACTTTGACCCCTGTAATTTTTGAAATTTGCAAATTAGTCCCTATGTCGGATTTTGACAAACGAAGTGTCATTTCCATCATTTTCGACCATTCCGGACGCAACGGTGAGGTCTATTTTTTGAAATTCTGTCTAGAATTTTTGTGATGGAGGGGGGGCAACTGAAAAATGGTTCTGTTAACCAGTACCAACTATTTCACATAGAGAGAAATGATGAAAGACCTTCTGTATGTGAAAGACTATGATGGATCGGTATTTCTGGAGGAGAAACCAGCAGGAATGACCGATGAGAAGTGAGCTAATCTTCACCAGAAAATATGCAGTACTATTCGTCAGTGGATCGACGATAGTATCGTCAACCATGTCAGTGAAGATGCAAATGCACGTGTTTTAGGGAGAAATCTGGAGGAGCTTTTCTGAGCAAAGACTGACAATAATAAGCTGTACTACATTAAGAAGATGATGGGTTTGAAATACCAGGAAGGCACAGCTGTGGCGGACCATATCAACGATTTCCTCGGAACCATGAAAGAACTGTTTGGATTGGGCATAGACTTTGGTGATGAGGTAAATGGCTTAATACTCATTAATACGTTACCAGAATCTTGGGAAACGTTCAGATCTACGGTGATCAATTCAGCCGCAGATGGGAAAGTCACTATGGAGATGGCAAAGACCAGGATCTTCGACGAAGAAAGAAGAGAGACGAGAATGCAGGAGTCAGCATCAACCTCAACCTCAGAAACTCTAGTGACGGAGAAGAACACCAGAATGGGGAGGAGTAAAAGTCAAGGCCCAGGGAGATCAGACAAGAACCGGGGGAAATCAAGAACAAGAGATATTAAGTGCTATCACTGCAAAAAGAAATGCCATATGAAGAGGGACTGTTACAAACTGAAGAACGAACAGTCTATGAGAAATGGTGACTCTAATCAAGAAAGAGTTGCTACTACCACCGAGAAAACCTCCAAAGACTTCTGCATAATATATGAAGAAGATGTTGTGAATCTTGCCAACCACGAGACCAGTTGGGTGATAGATAGTGGCGCATCCATACACGCCACATCTCACAGAGATTTCTTTTCATCGTACACACCAGGGGACTACGGTGCTGTACGGATGGGGAATGACGGACAGTCCAAAGCCGTCGGTATTGGAGACATCTGCCTTGAAATAGAGAACATGACAAGACTAGTGTTGAAGGGAGTCAAGCACATCCCATATATCCGGTTAAACCTGATCTCAACAGGCAAGCTGGATGATGAAGGTTTCTGCAGCACCTTTAGTGACGGATGCTGGAAGCTCACAAAGAATCAATGGTGGTGGCACGAGGTAAGAAAGACTCAACCCTGTATTTGATGCATGTTAAGCTTTCAAATAGTAGTATAATACAGTCAACAGCAATGAGGCAGTCGAGCTATGGCAGAAAAAGCTCGGTCACATGAGTCAAATAGGGATGGAGATACTACGCAGGCGGAATATTCTTCCGGAATTGAAGAACTCACACTTACGGAAGTGTGAACACTGCTTGGCTGGAAAGCAGAACATAGTATCCTTCCAAAGCTCCCCGCCTCAACGGAAACCGTAGGTATTAGATCTCATACATTCAGATGTATGCGGTCCGATGCAGACACGAACACTCGGGGGGCCACTTTACTTTATGACATTCATAGATGATCATTCAAGGAAGACATGGGCATACACCTTGAAGAGAAAAGATCAAGTGCTGGGAGTGTTCAAGGAGTTTCATACTTTGTGGAGAGAGAAACCGGTAAGAAACTGAAGTGCATCAGAACAGACAACGGTGGTGGAGAATACAGAGGTCCGTTTGATCAGTACTGCAAGCTGCAAGGAATCCGACATCAAACGATACCTCCGAAGACACCTCAGCTAAATGGCCTAGCTGAGAGGATGAACATAACCTTGTGCGAGAGGATCAGAAGCTTGCTGTCACAAGCCAAGCTGCCGAAGATATTTTGGGGGGAGGCACTCAACACAGCAGTACATGTTTTGAACATGTCCCCAACGGTCGCACTGAAAGATAATATTCCTAACCAAGCTTGGACAGGTAAAGAAGTGTCATACGAACACTTGCATGTCTTTGGGTGCAAAGCTTTTGTACATATCCCAAAGGACGAGAGATCCAAGCTTGATGCAAAGACGCGGCAATGTGTCTTTATTGGCTATGGTCAGGATGATTTCGGCTACAAACTCTATGATCCTGTGGAGAAGAAGATTGTCAGAAGCCGAGATGTTGTCTTTGTTGAAGACCAAACCATAGAAGATATCAGAAAGGAGATGAAGATAATGCCCCGGCAATACAAAGATGTGAATCCAGAACCTCACACACCGGTGCCCGCAGTACGAGTTGAAGATGAGGTTCCCAGACATGAGGGTACAGGTGATGAAGCTCCCAGAGATGATGATCATGATCAACCACCAGTACCAGAAGCTGCACCAACAGTTCCACAGAGAAGGTCTGACAGAGAGAGGCGACCTTCAACCAGATACTCTGCATATGAATATGTGCTGCTTACTGACGGGGGAGAACCCGAGAGCTACAAGGAGGCTGTGGAAACAAAAGACAGAGAAAAGTGGGAGGAAGCTATGCATGATGAGATGAAATCGCTGCATGAAAATCACACTTTTGAGTTGGTGAACTTGCCAACTCAATTGGGCAATGTAATCTGGACAGTTTCTCTTCCAGTGCCCAACTTTGCCGCAGTGGTGGCATTTGTCTTCAGCAGCCCTCTTGGGCTTGGCTATCTTCGCCTGCTGTGGAGGACCGAAGGCCTTCTTCTTCTTCCATTTCTTCTTCTTTCCCTTGGACATTCCTTGGGAAGAAGCAGACAGAGAAGTAGATCTAGGTGGGCGAGTCGGTACTCCCTTCTTCAGATCCTCTTCTGCCGTGAGCAACATCCTATGTAGCTCCTGGTAGGTGCAGACTGTCCCGTGCATGTTGAAGTACATCACAAATTGGCGGAATGAAGCTGGCAGAGAACCAAGAATGACACTCCTACCGAGAATGTCATTTAGGATGAGGTTATGTTGCCTCAATTGATCGATCAAATCGATCATTTGAAGAACATGGGGCTAACACTTTGCCCCTCATCCAGACGCGCAGGAACAGTCCATGGCGACCTTGTGAACAATAACCTGTTTTTGGTTCTCGAACGATTGTCTTAATCGTGTCATCATACTATAGGAATCTGATGTTCCATAGTATTGTTGCTTGAGTTTCGGAGAGAGCGAACTGAGGATGTATGATTTAACCCTTAAATCATCATCCTTCCAAGTTTCGAAAACTCGGCGTTCCTCTTCCGAAGCATCCGCACCCACTGCAAGGGCCAACGGACCCTCAAGAACATAACCCAACTTTTCTGAATCGAGGACAATCCTCAGATCCAGTTCCCAGTCTGTAAAGTTCTCAGCGCCTTTCAGTTTGTTCGCATCTAGCATACGCGCAAACTGGTTTGTGGATTGACCCGCCATCGCAAATCTATCATATAGATCACGAAAAACGGTTAGCAGAAATAAAGTAGTTTCATATAATATCAAAAGCATAAAGTAGATCATGGATTTTTATCTAATATGCCCCTCCCACTAAATCATGCAATACTGTAATCCCAAAACAGAATACAAATATTTAATTATTAAATTAAATACTAATAGTGAAAGGTGGATCCCGTGAATATATTTCGGCTCACAGCAGAGGCACGGTCTCGCCTACGTATATTCATCAGGTAGACAACTCAATTGTCATTCACTCAAAAGTGACTCCTAAGTTTCGGTCCTGGCCGTTTCTCGTTGTCGCTGCGAAGGCAGGCCCAGAAGGAGACGTACCAAGGTAATACTCGTCAATGATAAACTCAATTTACTTACGTAATCCTGACAGCTAGGGCACGTTCAGAATTCCACTTTTACTTGAATTTATCTAGTATCAGATATACATTCGGTATAAATAAATCTTTATCGGCTACACCCTCACAGCAGAGGCACGGTCTCGGATGTAGTCACAAATAGATATTCATAAACCGTATTGACAAGACGGACCATATAACATGCATCAAATACATAATTACATTTAAACCTTATTATTAGGGATTTTCCGCTAAGTGTCATACACCCTAAATCTAACCGGTTTAGATCCTAATAAGCATGCATAAAGTCAAGAAAACATGATTAAACATTGATACAATGAAGGCTAATCATTTTAAGTGGCCTAGAATCAGACTCGCTCTGATACCATTTTGAAGGGGTTTGATACGGGTGAATCCGGTAACGCAGCGGAAGCGGGAAAATCGATATTTTCCGATTTCAAAAATTTTTCTCGGATTAATTAAATAAACATATTTATTTAATATTCCAATAATCAAATTATGAAAATAAATTCAATAAAACAATTTTAAGTGAATTTACCGAAATACCCTTGCTTTGTATTTTTGTCCGTTTTAGTCCGAAATTGATCCAATCAATTTTGAATGATTCTAAATCATTTCTAAGATGAACTTATGATGTTCAAAACATCAAAACACCAAAGCAACCAAAATCCCCAAATTCTCACACAAAAGCCGTGAGCCTCACCAAGGTTCAAATTTGTGCATTTTGCACTTTCATGCTTCAAGACACATCCAAATGATATCCAATCAACATGAAACTTTGTGTGTATCATATACACACCAAAATGCACAACATATCTCAAAAGCCCCAAATTTAGAATAGGTTATAAACCCTAATTTTTCAATTTCCACAAATTGGGCAAATTAGGCCATTTACATTAAATCAAATGTTTCAATCATCAATCTTTCATCTAATTCAAGTCTCAACACAATGAAACAACTCAAGATCAAATCTAGGTCATTTAAGAGTGGGTCAACAACTCTAGAATAGCAACATGGTTTCAAAAACCTTAAAAGAATACTTATAACTACCATAATTACAACCTTTCTTCACCATACATGCTCAACACTTCATTCAAACTTCCATCAACAAAAACACAAAGAAATAAAGAAAGAATTATCTAAGAACAACATATGTTGAAGCCTAGAACCTAAGGAACATATTCCTCTCTAATAGCAAGTTTGAAAAACTTACTAAAATTCCAAGCTTTTTCTTGATAAGTCTTTCTTCTCTCAAGCTTTCCAAGTTTCTTCAATGGAGTTTTTTTGGATAAAGTGTATTAGGTTTTGTGTTAAATGAAATGAAAATCAATTTATACTTGTTCAATTAATGCCTTGGCCGAAAATACCAAATACAAAACAAGTAAAATTAATTTCAATTTCATTTCAAGTAAATTTGGTTAAAGTAAATTAAATATCTAAATAAACTTTATAGATATTTATTTACTTTAATAAAGGCAACTATAATCATTACAAATCAATATCCTAACATAAAATATTTATATTTTAATTAATTTAATCATTTAACAATTAAATAATTAATTAATTAATCAAATACAAATATATTAAATATATGTATAATATTTACATTAAATATTAAAAACATATATTCATTTAGGATATAAGTCAAACAACTCATTTTGACTATTAATTAATGTGTATTTAAATTAATCAAGTATTAAATGTAAATACACAATAATTACGTAAATGACTATCGGGTCCCTTTTGCACGTATCTTGCGTTTAACCTTTAAACGACTTTATAAATAATCAATATTATTTATTTAATGTTGCTCTAGTGCTCTACGAGTATGTTTCATTATTGAGACTCTCTAGGTTCAGGTATTTCCGTCACGAAATCAAATTTCGTGTCCATAATCTATCCACCCGTAGATTATGACGATCACGGATAATCTCGCTGAACCACACAGGTCGAGGTCATGGCAAATGTATAATTCCTCCGTCACAGGTATCCGGATAAATCCCAGAGATATAGATGTAAACGTCAAATCTCTATCGGGATTATCCAGTCGACTATTCCATTAGCAATCTCTAAAAGAATGTTTAGAACTAGCTTCTAAACTTTACCACGGGCCCATGGTTTTATCTGATTGCTAATCATATGGACTACCTATGCTCTGGTACACAGAACTGACGGATCCTATCTTGATACACATAGGACACCCTGAGGATCTATCTACACCCAACGAACAGGCGGAGGTCTGATCTAAATAGATCGGTGACGTGACTGCCATCAAAGTGTAGAAGATGTCTCATGTGCCCCACAATGGCATATCAAGTCTAAGAATCACAAGTGCTACTCAACCCGAGAAGATTCTTATTGACGCTGGTGTACCATTCATTAAGAATCTTCGGTGAGTCGTTCAGTGTTTATCCGCTATAAACACCTACACGTCTATACTAGTCTCCAAGACTTATGGTTCATTGAGAAACCATTGGAATCATATATTCCAGTATACGACATGTACCGGTCTCAACGGGTTTACTATACTGACCAAGTAGTGTAAACCTTGACCAGGAACTGTCTGAGAATGACAACGTCATGATACTACTCAATGTCCGTTGCGACGCTTTTGCAACTGTATCATGACTAATCATTCTAAGGTCATTACGTCTTTACCATATAAAAGAATAGATTATATTATAGAAACTGCATATATTATTACTGATAATAACGTTTTACAGAAGTATTTAACAAAAATACAACCGGGAATTGGCGCTCTGAGCACCAACCCCTACAGTTTAGATGTTTGACTCTGAACACCTACCATTGATTTTGCTTAAATCAATAGTAGATTTTGATATCTAGTTTGTGTTAAAATTTTGTGTTGAAATATCCTCATTCTTTATAATATTATTAAAATTTTATATTGATAATAATATTACTATAATCAAGAGGGAGACATGATTTCGAAGCCCTACAAAAATAATGGGGACTCAAATTTTCATTCATATATTATGGAGGGTTTGGAGAAATATTTTCTCTTGTATGAGAATAGATTTCCGAGTCTCTGTAGATGGACGAGATATGTCTCGGCGGATTTTTGGCAGTGCTATAATAACTATGTATTTAGAGTTCTAATAAACAATATATTTTAATATATGTAGATATTTTTTATAAAAAAAATTGCTACGACCTTATTTTTCCTTGTCTTTTTCATCTTCTCTTCCACTCCTTCACGTTTCTCATTTTCACCATTCCCCTATTTTCTTTTCTGTTTATTTTCTCTCTTTTATTTTCTTTTTCCTTCTAAAGTGTTGTGACCAGCTACAAATGAACAAAACAAATTGAAGACAGCTTTGGCGCCGAAAGCATGCACAACATGCATGCACCAAAGCCAGCTGTGTGTGTGAAAACACACGTTTTGCCAAAGACGTGTGCACTGTAGCACACGTCTTTAGGGCTATAAAAAGAGCCCAAAACCATTGTTAGAATCCCATAAATCCCAAATGTGTAAGTGAGAGCGTAAGAGAGTTGGAGATATTTTTTGTAAAGTTTTAGTTTAAAACTTTGTAATTCTTTTGTTCGTATTATAAAAGAAGAATTTTCCTCTCATTTCTCCTCTCGTGTGTGAGTTTAAACACAACAAGTGGTATCAGGAGCTACGGTTCCACGGAGGGATCCTGAAATTCGGAAACGAAGTTTCGGTTCGGAAAGTCGGTTCAGACAAAAGTTGTCAAAAATCGATTTTGAGCATACCATCAGAATTTTCACGGCGAGACGAGCACGACAGTATTTTCTGGCGATCGATCGGAGGTCCAGAGACGCCGCAAGTGCCGAACAGAGGGCTTCTCACGCGCCCCATGCGCCCTACACGCGCCGCACGTGCCAGCCGAAGATTGAAGACGACGCCACGTCAGCTGCCACATCAGCGCCACGTGTCGCCAGTCAGCGCCACGTCAGCGCCCAGTCAGCTGCCACGTCAGCGGTGCCTGGTAAATTTCAGATAGGTCCCTGAACTTTCTGGAAATTACAGTTTAGGCCTCTAAACTTTAGAAAATTTATAATTTAGTCCATGAACTTTTTATAAATTGTAATTTAGTCCCTGAATTTTTTTGTAATTGCACTTTGGCCCCTGTACTTTCGAAAATTGCACTTTGACCCCTGTAATTTTTGAAATTTGTAAATTAGTCCCTATGTCGGATTTTGACAAACGAAGTGTCATTTCCATCATTTTTCTACCATTCCGGACGCAACGGTGAGGTCTATTTTTTGAAATTCTGTCTAGAATTTTTGTGATGGAAGGGGGCAACTGAAAAATGGTTCTGTTAACCAGTACCAACTATTTCACATAGAGAGAAATGATGAAAGACCTTCTGTATGTGAAGGACTATGATGGATCGGTATTTCTGGAGGAGAAACCAGCAGGAATGACCGATGAGAAGTGGGCTAATCTTCACCAGAAAATATGCAGTACTATTCGTCAGTGGATCGACGATAGTATCGTCAACCATGTCAGTGAAGATGCAAATGCACGTGTTTTAGGGAGAAATCTGGAGGAGCTTTTCTGAGCAAAGACTGAAAATAATAAGCTGTACTACATTAAGAAGATGATGGGTTTGAAATACCAGGAAGGTACAGCTGTGGCGGACCATATCAACGATTTCCTCGGAACCATGAAAGAACTGTTTGGATTGGGCATAGACTTTGGTGATGAGGTAAATGGCTTAATACTCATTAATACGTTACCAGAATCTTGGGAAACGTTCAGATCTACGGTGATCAATTCAGCCGCAGATGGGAAAGTCACTATGGAGATGGCAAAGACCAGGATCTTCGACGAAGAAAAGAGGACGAGAATGCAGGAGTCAGCATCAACCTCAACCTCAGAAACTCTAGTGACGGAGAAGAACACCAGAATGGGGAGGAGTAAAAGTCAAGGCCCAGGGAGATCAGACAAGAACCGGGGGAAATCAAGAACAAGAGATATAAGTGCTATCACTGCAAAAAGAAATGCCATATGAAGAGGGACTGTTACAAACTGAAGAACGAACAGTCTATGAGAAATGGTGACTCTAATCAAGAAGTTGCTACTACCACACCGAGAAAACCTCCAAAGACTTCTGCATAATATATGAAGAAGATGTTGTGAATCTTGCCAGCCACGAGACCAGTTGGGTGATAGATAGTGGCGCATCCATACACGCCACATCTCGCAGAGACTTCTTTTCATCGTACACACCAGGGGACTACGGTGCTGTAAGGATGGGGAATGACGGACAGTCCAAAGCCGTCGGTATTGAGACATCTGCCTTGAAACAGAGAACATGACAAGACTAGTGTTGAAGGGAGTCAAGCACATCCCATATATCCGGTTAAACCTGATCTCAACAGGCAAGCTGGATGATGAAGGTTTCTGCAGCACCTTTAGTGACTGTGGGACACAGAAACTGAGCGACGCCGTTCCTAGGCTCGCGGCCTAGTTGGGAAGGATTACATAACATGGAGTCGCCACCCGGTGTGAACCGGGACAAAGATTTAAGGCCGCACTCACCCCTCGCAAGGGAAGACCTCAACCGTTGGGTTCGGAATGGTCCCTTACTTATGTCACTTGTAATGAAAGGATTCATGTAATAATTTAACTAAGCTTAAGTAACACTTATTTCCAAGAGTATCATGCTTCTAATTCTCATATGCAAAATAAAACTTATGTGTACATTTTTACATATATCTCATATTTAAAATTGCATGCTTAATATATATCAAGATAGCAACGAACATACAATTTTACATATTACATTCAAGAAAACACAAGCACACATATTGACCATACAAGCACACATATTGGCACTCTTCCAAACGGTACGTGGAATTGTAGCCCAAGTACAGACCGCACTACCGTCCATTCGGAGTCGGCTACGGAATTTACGTCTGGGTTTCCATCCGATATACCGCAAGAAATAATACTCAAATATTATCATGACATAAGCATACGAATTGTAATACATTGACACATTTGCATAAGAAAGATCAATCAATAGGCAATTATGCATGGATATAATAAGACAGACTCAGTTCAGTGTGTGCACGTTCGTGTAGCGTTCGTAAACGCGTTCGAACGGAATGAAACAGAATGCTCACGTTCGAGTAGCGTTCGTAACGCGTTCGAACGTAAATGAAACAGAATGCTCACGTTCGAGTAGCGTTCGTAAACGCGTTCGAACGGAAATGAAACAGAATGCTCACGTTCGAGTAGCGTTCGTAAACGCGTTCGAACGGAAATGAAACAGAATGCTCACGTTCGAGTAGCGTTCGTAAACGCGTTCGAACGGAAATGAGACCTGATGCATGATAAGGCAAAATTTATGCGCGTTCGAGTTGCGTTCGTGAACGCGTTCGAACGGACACGGACCTGATGCATGAAATAGGATGCAATAAACAGAAAATAAAGGGGCGCGGCGAAGCACTGCCGTAAAGGTGACCTTTTGGGGCTCTTGATCTCTCAAAGAGAGGACCTTTAGACCAACATGCTAAGCCCATGCGCATCATGTCACACGTACAAGACTAGAACCAATCATATCAACCAAGTATGCCCGATTGAACACATCTCACATCCAATCCGAACACACGTCAACCGGCGCGGCAAAGCATTGTGGAAAAGGGGGCTTTTAGCCCCTCCCCATAGGGGATCTCACATCACACTTACTAAGCCCATGCGCTCGATTGACTTATACATACGAAAATAAAGAATAATATCAAACTAAGTATGCTCGATTGAACGTATCTTGCGTCCAACTGAACATACATCAACCGGCGCGGCGAAGTAGTGTCACGAAGGTGGCCTTTTCGGCTCTTTGTCTCACAAATGGAGGACCTTTGGACTAACTCACTAAGCCCATGCGCTTGGTTGAATCATACAAAGATAAACAATATATGAATTCAAGAGAAAACTAAATAAACAAAAAGCAACACAACGAAAGAGAGATGGTGCCGTTTACTCAAGCGGTACGTGGAGTTGTGGCCCGAGTACAGATCATATTACCGTCCATTCGGAGTCGGCTATGAAATTTATGTCCGGGTTTCCATCCGATATACCGCGAGAGTTGACACATCTCTCATTCATCCAATGCCCCCAACATATTACATCTCATAATTCATGCATATTTATATACTCAAAAATCACAACACACATTTTAACATTACAATCATACAAGAAATACTTAATAAATAATGCGGAAAAGGAAAACAAGTGTGAAAGATACCCTCAGGTCTAACCTTTTAAGCCGTCTCTCGGACTCACGTTCCACGAAGATCGAAAGGGGGGTAAAGCTCCGCAACTTTTCTGGTCCCTGGTTCAACGTCCTAGCTCACTGCTTCGCTGCTTTGCTTATTGTTCGAACTCCGTTCTGCTCCTATTCGGCTCCTGTTTTGCTGCTCACTGCACGGGCTACCTGTTTCAATGTTTTCAAAGAACTATTCCAAGTTGTGTGGGTTCTTAGTGCAATTAAAAGTGATTATTTTTGAGATTATCTATGTAGTTTTCCAAGTTACTGTTTTTTAAGGATTTGGGCTGCTGTGTTTGTGTGGTTTTCGGTGATGTATGGAGGTTTAGAGGGACTGGTTTTCGGTGGTGATTAGGGATTGTTTTGGAGCTTGTAGTTTCGGTGGTGATTAGGGCGGTTACTTGTGATAGATTCGGCTATGGAGGAGATGGTTGAGGTTCTTTTGTTTTCTTTTCGTGTGTGTATGAAGTGTTTTCTCTTTTTGTCTGTTTTGGGTGTGTAGAGAGAGTCTAGAGAGATTTCGAGAGAGCTTGGGTGTGAATTGTGTTGTGTCAAGGACCGGATGGCATTGGTTAGGGGTTGTTTATATAGAGAATGGCTAGGGCTTACAAGGGAAGGGATTTGTGCATTAAATTAGGATATGATTTAGTTTTAAACAAGGAAATCAAAGGATTGAGGGGGGGACAAAATATTTTACTTTAGGAAGTTGTAATATTTAATTTGTGTTGGTTTAGGAATACAAATATTTTATATTGGTAAGTATCTTATTAGATTAGGAAGTCAAATATATGATTGGCTTTAATTGGTTATGATTGATTTTAATTTGGTATGATTGTATTTTGATTTAGTATGTGATTTGTTTAATTTAGGCATGATTTTAGTTTAAGTTGGTAATTGTTTATTTTAATTGGTAAATGATTAAATGTTTTACTTAATGTTTAATATTTAATTTAATATTTAATTATTTAATTTGGGATGTGTTTTATGGGCTTTGGGGAGCTAAATGGGCTGGGTGTGAGGCTAGCAGCAAAACCAGAATTACCGACACCGTTCGAACGCTCCCTCGAACGCGACACGAACGCCCGCAATCTGTTTTCCGTTCGAACGAAGTAGCGAACGCAGCACTAACGAAGACAGTGAGCTTGTTTATTCTGAATTCCCCTTCCGACGTCCGTTTCCCGTGACCTCCATGACTTAAAAGGTAGTGTCTCCAAAATGAGACTCATCATAGGGACTTATGCGTAAAAATGCAGTGCCTACAGTGACGGATGCTGGAAGCTCACTAACGAATCAATGGTGGTGGCACGAGGTAAGAAAGACTCAACCCTATATTTGATGCATGCTAAGCTTTCAAATAGTAGTATAAATACAGTCAACAGCAATGAGGCAGTCGAGCTATGGCACAAAAAGCTCGGTCACATGAGTCAAATAGGGATGGAGATACTACGCAGGCGGAATATTCTTCCGGAATTGAAGAACTCACACTTACGGAAGTGTGAACACTGCTTGGCTGGAAAGTAGAACATAGTATCCTTCCAAAGCTCCCCGCCTCAATGGAAACCGTAGGTATTAGATCTCATACATTCAGATGTATGCGGTCCGATGCAGACACGAACACTCGGAGGGCCACT
Source organism: Zanthoxylum bungeanum (assembly GCA_019454045.1). NCBI lineage: Eukaryota > Viridiplantae > Streptophyta > Magnoliopsida > Sapindales > Rutaceae > Zanthoxylum > Zanthoxylum bungeanum. Next base: position 64,012 of record SKCR01031929.1, on the reverse strand, counting down.
TTACTTTATGAAATTCATAGATGATCATTCAAGGAAGACATGGGCATACACCTTGAAGAGAAAAGATCAAGTGCTGGGAGTGTTCAAGGAGTTTCATACTTTGGTGGAGAGAGAAACCGGTAAGAAACTGAAGTGCATCAGAACAGACAACGGTGGAGAATACAGAGGTCCGTTTGATCAGTACTGCAAGCTGCAAGGAATCCGACATCAAACGATACCTCCGAAGACACCTCAGCTAAATGGCCTAGCTGAGAGGATGAACATAACCTTGTGCGAGAGGATCAGAAGCTTGCGGTCACAAGCCAAGCTGCCGAAGATATTTTGGGGGGAGGCACTCAACACAGCAGTACATGTTTTGAACATGTCCCCAACGGTCGCACTGAAAGATAATATTCCTAACCAAGCTTGGACAGGTAAAGAAGTGTCATACGAACACTTGCATGTCTTTGGGTGCAAAGCTTTTGTACATATCCCAAAGGAAGAGAGATCCAAGCTTGATGCAAAGACGCGACAATGTGTCTTTATTGGCTATGGTCAGGATGATTTCGACTACAAACTCTATGATCCTGTGGAGAAGAAGATTGTCAGAAGCCGAGATGTTGTCTTTGTTGAAGACCAAACCATAGAAGATATCAGAAAGGAGATGAAGATAATGCCCCGGCAATACAGAGATGTGAATCCAGAACCTCACACACCGGTGCCAGTACGAGTTGAAGATGAGGTTCCCAGACATGAGGGTACAGGTGATGAAGCTCCCAGAGATGATGATAATGATCAACCACCAGTACCAGAAGCTGCACCAACAGTTCCACAGAGAAGGTCTGACAGAGAGAGGCGACCTTCAACCAGATACTCTGCATATGAATATGTGCTGCTTACTGACGGGGGAGAACCCGAGAGCTACAAGGAGGCTGTGGAAACAAAAGACAGAGAAAAGTGGGAGGAAGCTATGCATGATGAGATGAAATCGCTGCATGAAAATCACACTTTTGAGTTGGTGAACTTGCCAAGAGGCAAACGGGCTTTAAAGAATAAATGGGTGTACAGGGTGAAACAACATGATCATACTTCACAACCCCGATACAAAGCCAGACTAGTCGTCAGGGATTCAATCAGAGGAAAGACATTGACTTCGATGAAATCTTCTCTCCAGTTGTGAAGATGTCATCCATCAGAGTGGTACTCAACTTAGCAGCAAGCCTCGACCTGGAAGTTGAGCAGATGGATGTTAAGACCGCATTTCTTCACGGAGATCTGGAAGAAGAAATTTACATGGAGCAACCAGAAGGCTTCAGAGTCATCGGGAAAGAGGACTATGTGTGCAGACTCAGGAAAAGCCTCTACGGTTTGAAACAGGCACCGAGACAGTGGTACATGAAGTTTGAGTCAGTTATGGGGAGCAGGGATACAAGAAGACCACTTCAGACCATTATGTTTTCTTTCAGAAGTTTTCTGACGATGATTTTATCATCTTACTGTTATATGTAGATGATATATTGATAGTTGGCAGGAATCAATCGAGGATTGATAATTTGAAGCAGCAACTGAGTAAGTATTTTGAGATGAAAGACTTGGGGCCAGCTAAGCAGATTCTTGGCATCAGGATCAGACGTGATCGGAAAGCCAAGAAGTTATACTTGTCACATGAAGAGTACATCGAGAAGGTACTTCAGAGATTCCAGATGGACAAGGCTAAAGCGGTTAGCACTCCTCTTGTTACCCACTTTAGATTGAGTACGCAGCAGAGTCCCTCTACTGAGACAAAGAATGAGGAAATGAAACAGGTTCCATACACCTCACCAATGGGAAGTTTTACGTATGTCATGGTGTGCACGAGGCCAGACTTAGCACACGCAGTTGGATTGGTCAGCTGGTTTATGTCAAATCCAGAAAAAGAACACTGGAACGCCGTCAAATGGATTATATGGTATCTTCAAGGCACTTCCAAGATGAGGTTATATTTTGGAAGCAGCGATAAGCCAGTGTTGATAGGCTATACCGATTCTGATATGATAGGAGATGTGGATACCCGAAAGTCTACTTCGGGGTATCTGATTACTCTCTCAGGATGAGCTGTGGCATGACAGTCTAGGTTGCAGAGGTATGTTACACTTTCTACAACAGAGGCAGAATTCATTGCAATGACAGAAGCTTGCAAGGAATTGCTGTGGATGAAGACTTTCGTCCATGAATTGGGTTTCAAGCATGAGAAGTACACTTTGTACTGCGATAGCCAGAGTGTTATCTATCTCGGAAAGAATTTGACATTTCATTCGAGGTCAAAACATATCTATGTGAGGTATCACTGGATACGGGACGTCATAAGCTCAAGGCTGATACAACTCAGGAAAATTCACACCGACGACAACGGTGCCGATATGTTCACGAAGGTCTTACCGAAAGAGAAGCTTGAAATCTATCGTGTCATAGCCGGGATGACAAAACTCTCCATATAGTCAGAGTGGGGAGATTCAGAGAACTACGATTGGCTTGATCCCAACTCAGGGTACGTAGGCAGTCATACAGATGCAGCCAAGGGAGGATCCTTTGAAGAATCCGGTTCTGGATGATTGATGGTCTGCTCAGATTTTTGGGGAAATCTTCACCGAGGGGGAGATTTGTTATGACCAGCTACAAATGAACAAAACAAATTGAAGACAGCTTTGGCGCCGAAAGCATGCACAACATGCATGCACCAAAGCCAGCTGTGAGTGTGAAAACACACGTTTTGCCAAAGACGTGTGCACCGTAGCACACGTCTTTGGGGCTATAAAAAGAGCCCAAAACCATTGTTAGAATCATCCCATAAATCCCAAATGTGTAAGTGAGAGTGTAAGAGAGTTGGAGAGGTTTTTTGTAAATTTTTAGTTTAAAGCTTTGTAATTCTTTTGTTCGTATTATAAAAGAAGAATTTTCCTCTCATTTCTCCTCTCGTGTGTGAGTTTAAACACAACATAAAGTCCTATCACCCAGCTGAATCTCGCCGGAAATGGTCACCGAACTTATCAACAAAGGCTTGCTTTGTAGTGAATTCTAGAAACTTTATGTAAACACAATTATCAACAAACGCTTGCTTGAGGGTTTATATTGATGTGGATTAGGCAATATGGATGAATCAAACATCAATCCATTCTTTGTGTCTTGGATTAAATATCATTCATACCCTTGTACTTGTAGCCAAATAATATTCTCATAAATTCATTGAATATATAAGTTTGAGAGCTCAAAAAATCTCATTATCCATATTTCTACATGGAATTTTGGATATATAATATGAATGTATGGGTAAATATAATCTCTTGAATATTAGAGGGAGTAGATATCGGAGAAATTTGATGTCAAAAATATATAATTTAATTCTTAAATATTAAATGTTTTTAAATTATCATAATAATATTTTTCAAAACATATAATTCTAATTAATCACTAAAAATTAATATATTGCAGTGTAATATCAAACATTGTATAATATTAAATAATACAATATAGTGTATCAACAAATACTCTGTAACATTAATATAATATTCCGCTAATATAATGCACCATAACTTACAGGGTTTAAGTCAGAAAATGCCCTTACAAACTCATCTTCTGCACAAGTGTCAGTTTCCTATTCAAGTTTAGGTATTTAAGTTCTCAGTTTTTGCTTACAGCAACTAACAAAAATGGCAATTATGATGCCCCATACAGGGCGGAACTCCCCTAACACCATAACTTTTTTCTTTACTAAGATATGATGATATCATGAGTTATGTATAAAATTATAATATTGGCCTCATACACCTCTTTAGGTTATAATTTAATGTTATAGAGTTGAAATATTGATTCCGCCCTGGATTATAATTAAATAATAAGTAGAATACTGTCATGATCGACCTAGATATTTTTGAGCCTAATGTCATTTTTATATTTGAAATTCATGTCCATAGCAGAATATAATAATTTTTTAAAAAAAATGGAGCCCTTTACCATTCGTTATTTGAAAACTATAAAAAAATTAATAGTGACAGGTGAGCAACCTAACCCGCCTGTAGCCCGGACCGGATCGTATACTGTAACAATTAGAAGATTATTAATTATAAGGACCTGTCCACCATTGAATCTTACAATATCAAGTGAAGGATACAGAAAACACAAGTGCTGCAACAGCAATGCCACAATGAAAGGAAAGCAAGCAAAAGCAGAACATAGTCTCACAGTACATTTTTCAAAAACTAGCTTTCGTAATAATTTGAACTTCATGTCTAGGATCTAGCAACGATCATCGTGAAGCAGATTATTTAAATACCTCCAAACCGTGGATGGAACCGTGGATGGCCTGAAAACAAATCAGATAATTGCAAGTTAGGTTGATGTTTCCCGAAACAAATTCGCAGAATATACACTAATCAAAATCAAACAAAAATCTTTTCTCATTAAGTGGAGTCGGCTACATAAATCCTTTGACGCTATTATACTATTTACACTAATTTCATGAAAAGTTAAATCAATTGTTTCAGAGGTTTTCAATAAACGGAAATGAGACTGATACCTTTTCAACTGCTAAGAGGAGGAATTGCGGTTGTGCTGGGATATCAAGTTAGCCTTCTGTTGGTTCTTGGAAGCTAAAAAATTCTGAAATGAATACTCTAATTGGTCACAAGAAAGCACCTCGGACTGTTCTAACATTGGGCATTCCAAAGTATGTATTCCAGGGTAAAATGTTTTCAGTTCTGGCAGGTCACAAAGTCTCACGAAAGTTAATCGCGGAAACTCAAACATAACAGTTGCTTCCTCTCCTCCTTCCTTCGCAACAATCTCTTCCAAAACTGAGCAGTTACATATCTCAAGGTACCGAAGCTGATGAACACACCTCACTGTGGATGATGAAAATATGTACTTCAATTTACCACAATTCTGCACAATCAAGCGTGTTAAGTTTTGAACTGAAGAAGTCATTGACGAGTGTTGGCTATGCCAGATCTTTCCAACATTAACTTCACGCAATTGCAGGACCTCCAAGTGGGGGAGCTTCACCTGCAAACAAGGCCCTCATTTCACTTCAAAGTGAAGAAACAAAAATTCTTAAATCATTCCAGAAAGGTTATGAATTTCTATGAGCTTTCTTAAGATTAGAAATTCTGCTACTATTATACTTAGAAACTATTTTGTATCAATAAAATAAAAAAAAAACTTACCTTTTCATTGAAAAGTGACATGGGAGTATCAGTTTCATCCTCCGAAATGATTTCATTACACAACGTTTTGGTTGTCTGCGATGTGGAAGTTGTCTTTTTCACTTTGGAGTAGAAGCTTCTGAGCTGTGGAAGCCATTCCAGAGTTAGGAAGCGTAATTTACTGAACTCAACGTCATCCTTAACTTCAATGCTAGCAAAAATTTCTTCCATATCCTTGCAGTGAGTCACTTGAATTTGTTGAACTTGTGGAAGACAATTGGCAACTGAGAAAAAGAAGATATTTTTCAATTTATCACAATTTTCGACCTTTATGATTTTTAATTTGCAGAAAGACTCTGCTGTGAGTTGACTGTGACATATCTTCTCCAGCTTAAACAAATATGAGAGAAGCAGAGACTCCAAGACAGGGAAGGCTTCAAGATCCCCAATTCATAGACTCAACGATACACAGAAAGTGTGGATTATATTCGACGTTTAGGCTTTTCAATTGTGAAAAACCTTCTCTATCCAATTCACAGAGAACATTGTTGGCAGGTTGCAACTTGTTTAAACATAAGTATTCAACATTCTTGAAGCCTTGTAATTCCTCCAAGAAAATGGAATTTAACTTGAGTTCCAATATTCTTGAAAATCCATGCGGTCTTGAAAATCCTCGCAGATCCAACCCGTACCATCCAAATCCAACTTTTATTTTGTACCGTTTAAATTCTCTGGAGAAAAAGCCTTCTGGTATAATCTTGTCATCTTAATATGTATTTCCAAAGTGGTCAACTGAGACAAATGCATCAACTCATCAAGACTAGCATTACTTCTTTTAACATTAGGTCTTGCAACCTCCCATTGAACAAGAGTTTCGCAGAGATACAGTTCCTCCAATCGAGATAAACTTGATATGACATTTGGTTGGATAACTCTCAGTTCATAACAATATCTTAAATCTAACAACTTCAGCTGAGTTAATTGACCAATTTCTTGAGGCAACTGCTCTATCCTAGAACCTTGGAAACTAAGAATTTCAGTTCCTTCAGTTCTCCAATAATAGTGATGTCCCCCAATTTGCAATAATCCAGACACAATGTTTGAAGGTTTACGAGGAGATAAATTGACGACAACGACAATTCTGATAACTGCATTTCAGTAAAAGCTAAGACCCTTAGCTTTCCCATTCCCGCGAAAAAGTTCTCGGGGATGTTGAAGAAGGAAGCCTTGGTTTTCATAAAAAGGAATTCAAGCTGTGGACATTCCAATACTGCATGAACTTCACTGATATTACTATCACGTATAGATATTTTAGTACATTGTTTTAGTGTATTCTTATCTGGCCAATCACACAGAACCTCATTTCTCACGGTAAATACATGCTGGTCTCTAGATGCAATTGATAGGGCAACATCACGAACAACATCATGCATGGCAAACCATTCATTGGTAGCACCATCAAGCAACAAACAAGAGTCTTTGAGTTCGCGGACCAATGTATAGACTTTATGACGTGCTTCATCCATTGTATAGATGCCTTCCAATATACCCAAACCTATACTATATTTCAAAAGGTCCAAAATGAAAGCATCTCTATCGCTGAGTATGCCTTCGCTCATGAGACTACAAAGCAAAAAAGTTTTCTGGAGTTCCTCACCTTTTAAACATTTGTAACTCATCTCTATCGCTGAGTATGCCTTTGCCAACGGTCCCTGGAAGTTGTGCGGGGAAGGCCTTCTCAGTTGTCGCAAGGCATTTTTCCATTCGGATACACTCTTGTTTCTTAATGCAGAAGCTATTGTAACAATGGCAATGGGCAAACCTCCACATTCGTTGACTACATCATTAGCTATAGATTTCCAACTACGGTCTTCAATATTATCACCTGCCATCTTCTTAAACAGGCTCCATGCTTCTCCTCCACTTAAATCACCAATGAAGAAATTGTTTTGAGAATCCATATCCGTTGAAAGAACATCTAGATTCCTTGCTGTTAGCAATACTTTACATCCCTTATGATTATCTCCGGAAGGAATTCCGATGGTTTTCAAATTAAGTTGGCCCCAAATATTATCTAAAATGACAAGGATCTTATTCCCATTCATCAAACGTTCATGTAGCGTCCTTGCTCTTCCTGACTCGCTCTCCTCCTTTAACTCTAAACCCAACTTATCAGCAATTTCTCCTTGAATTTTTCTTATGTTTGGATCCACAGATACATCAGAAAAAACCACCTCATCAAAGAGCTTGTCTTTCTTGGCCTGTCTACCAACTTCCTTTGCTAGCGTTGTCTTGCCAACGCCGCCCATACCATATATCCCAATCATGTGAACATTGGGATCGCTCAAGGTGTCTAGTATTTCTTTCAAAGTAGAGTTTCTTGATGCGAAGGCCTCGTAATCTTTGTTAGATATAATCCATGTATCTTCTGCAACTCTTCGGTAGGATACTTTATCAAATTTTCCTTCTTCCCTGAGTCCAACAATGGCATTCACATCCATCACTGCTTTCTTGCTGAGCTGATAGCGAGTTAAAAGATTAGGACAAAACCAGTTGGAACACCAGTTCTTTGATTTCTCTGCATCCGCAATAATCTTGTCTGCATGATCAATGATCTTGTTGACACGATTCAGCCAATTCCCAACGTTCTGTTCAATGTCTTCTCCTTTTCTTTTGGCATCATCAATCCTATGTTGCACACTTAATCTGATGTCCCTCAGCTTCTCAACTTCCTGTTTGACATCTTCAAAGTTCTGCTTGTAGTTGTATAAATAACTGAACAGGCGTTTTATTGGATCAACCATGAAATCAGAAACCACTGAAGCAACAATTTCAACCATTTTCAATCTGTTTTTTTCCCTTTCTCTTTCCCTTAGTTTAAGTTTGAAAAATGGATGAGAAGCCAACAATGGAAAACAAAGTATTGGCAACAACAGGACAGCAATTAGGCAAAGCTAAATGACAGAACAAACAAGATTAACAACTGAAAAATAACAAGTTTTTTTCAAAAGATTTGATGATGAAGATAATAAAAGCTTTGATTGATTAAGTATAAACCAAAAGAGGGGAAGGAATGGAAGAGAAACTGAAAATTTTAAAGCAATATGCTAAAGAATGATTTTCACAAGTAAAACACTTTTGATACATTTTTCGTGAACTGGTAAACAAAATTCCAAGATTTGTATATTTTTGAAAACGTGTCAAACATTAAATATATAATTGATAATTCTCCGATAATTTAATATACTATAGACATGAAAATAAAAGTGGTTGGTTAATAGGGTCTTAAAATTTAATGCATGTCAGTGCCATGTTAATGAGCCCAAAAAACAGAGTGAAAGCAACTAACCAACAACTTTACGCGTTCAATCATCTAACGTTCAAATTTGAAGAAAGGAGTTAAATATTGAATGGGAAATCATCCACATTTATTGTTGACTTGAATCACAGGTGAGAAATATTACAAACCAACAACTTTGTGCACGATAAGATTACTTGGGCCAAGTCTTTTAATCAGCTAAGTTCTAGATATAGCCATATCAAACTAACCAAACTTTTTTTTCCTTATTAGATAGGATCAATTACATAATTCCTTTAACGCTATTATGCTTCAAATGATACCTTTAGGATATAAAAGGAGTTAAAATTTGAACCAAAAATTATCAAGTGGTAGCCTTTGATTGCATCATAGGGCAGAAATTTTATTTTTTGTGTTAAAGATATGATGGCAATCGCAATGCAGGAATTAAAAGATAGGCTATAACCTGTGGGTTTTAATAAAGTCTCTAGGGCTTTTCAACAAATAGTTATATATTTTTTTTAATGATGCTGGTTAAAAAAAAAAAATACAATATCAATTAGATGTTAACAGTAACTTTTCAATCAAATGGTTGGATCCCAGATTTTTATCCCTTATATAAGCTTTTACCTTAGTGTTGTTAATGTGAATTTAAATAAAAATGAGAGTTATATGAGTTACATATTTTGAATGAATTGATTGTTAGAATAATAATGGAAAAAAATAATAATTATCAATTTCAAAATTTTGAAACTGTTTGTTTAATTTTAGTAAATGTTTCAAAGATTTTAATTGTATAATTATTTCTCAACATTTAAAGAGTATTAAATTTTAAAACTGTCAATTTTCCTACGGTCTTGTAAGTCCTATATATATGTGGTGCTTTTATTTTTTGATAAAAAAAAAAAGAAAAAAAAAAAGACGTGAGTAATATCTTTAGAAAAAAGGGCAAATTTTACTTTGAAAAATACAGAGAGAAGAATAAAGAAACACAAGCAATTTTAGAAAGACGCAAGCAATTTTTTCTTCTTTTTCAAAGTTATTATACTCATGAGATAAAAGAGCAACACAACAAAAATTCCGTTTTGGCCTATTACACCATAAGTCGAGTGCAACACCTTTTGTCTTTGTTTATAAATTTGGGCTTATGTTCTTTTTCTTCCTAACTGTGTGAAGGACATAAGCCACAAATAGCTTGCGGCTATTTTTTTCTTTTGATACCGAGCAGAAATTTTTTGTGTTGGGTGTGAGTATACCAATCAGTTATGTGCAAAATCGATTGAGACAGTGTTTATCTGGGCTTGTTTTATCCTGGGAACGTCGGGGCTGATTACTGCTAGCACAAATTCTGAGCAGAGCCGCGGAACGTCTTAAAGAGAGCGACCTAGTCTGCGACTCAACCTAGATTCACTTTTTGTATCTTGGTGAACGGTAATATTGTTCAAACTCATAATCTGTTTCTTATTTGTGCAAATTGTTCTAACAATTTTAAGACGGATTCAATCTGTCATATTTACTTATGATTCATTATTTATGTTTTTATGGTGCAATTATAAGTAAATTATGTATGAAATGAATTTTAAGGGAATTGATAGGTTTGTGAGAAAGTTGGCTTTAGCATATTTACATCCTGAGTCTTGACAAATATTCATACTTCATGAAATTGGAATATTTGATGTTTGCATCCTGCAGAGTGTTGTTTTGAATTGAGCTTTTACATGAAAAATATACATGGTTATTGGCTTAGATGTTCAACCATGTGAGATTGTATATTTTAATAGATTTTTTGTTGGTATGCATATGATATTCCTTATATTTAGATGGTCAGCTCTTTTGCTGTAGTTTTATAAGCACATTCATGAAGTAACAACTTCCATGTGGTAATAGTCATGCTGATGTTTTTTTTTTTTTTTTAAAAAAACATTTGGTGTATATGTTGCATGACTTACTTTATTTTTTCAACGTCTCTATGGTATTTGAATATACATGTTTGAGTAAATAATTTTGATAATATCATTTATGCTAAATATGAGCGCGGATGAGACTTTAAGATTGATGAAGCTGTTGAACTTCTAGAATAGGCAATGATGAAATGGCTGTTAATTCATAGAGATGATTATTTAGAATTGCCAACAATTTCAAGAAGCTGCAGGAAAATGTTTTTAATACATTTGTAATTTAATTGATGACAATTAACTATTTATTGAAATTTTTCAATACTACTAGAATATGAGTGGATATATAGGTTATTGAGATTGATAGCCTGATGTCATATTCTGAAATTTTTAGACTTATCCTATGAGTATTACTTGAGAAATTGTTTGGAATACGTTGCGTACAATGAATTGGACATGTATTTACCCGATTTGAATGATTTTGGATTAAAATATATCGTTATTGAAAAGATGGTTTATTTTGGTTGTATCAGTTAGTCTTTTTAAGAATTACAGTATTGATGTGGAACATTGAGAATGTCTTGAATATATGTATAACTGGTATTTGCTTTAACAGAATTTTACTGTGATGTGAATTTCATATTGTCATGTGGATTTTTAGATTGACAAGTTCAAAGAAATTAGAGCACGCCATTTATGATTGACTGTAGCTTTAATTATACATACATACTTGAAGAGTAGTTATGGTTTTGTTCAGCATGAGCTAGTATATTAAGATATTTGTGATTTTCTTTTGCTTGAACAATGTGATGTTGATTTATCGTGATTCCTTAGAAAATACCTCAATGCATATCTGAAAAACTGTTGGAAAGCTAATGAGTTAATTTTTTAAAAAAAACCATAATCACTAAAACTGAAATAACCAGAACAAGCACTAACCTCCCTCAAGAAATAACAATATTTAGTTCATATGCTACAACTGTAGCAAACTAGGGCACCTTCCCCGGAACTGCTGGTTGTTAAATATTGTGATGAGTGGTAATTATATAACTATTTCCCACTCATTTAACCTAATATTTTGTTTAGTTTCTCGAGTTTTATGAACGTTTTGATGTGTTTTTGTTTATTTTGCAGATAAAAAAAATAATATTTGACTTAATAGAATCAACTCGGGGCTAAAACGATGAAATTCGGATGAAAAAATGTCAAAAACGAAATTCTTCTATACGCGTCACGAAGTGCAGTAAAGATTTCAGTTTTGCGCAAGTTTCGTATTGTGGCCATAACGTTTTCATCCGATATCCGATTAAGCTGATTCAAGTTGCAGATTGAAGACTCGAAGATCTACAACTTTGAAAGTCAAAATAATTTCGAATTCTGACGTTTGCATAGCCGAAATTGATGAACAATACAGTATATTTTGTGTAACTACTATAGTCATTTACAAAAATATAAAATAAAATTAATAAAATAAAAAAATAAAAATTGTCAAACTTCCACCAAATATGCTTGCATGTTTGGTGCCATGTTTGGTGCCATGTCTTGTGGCATGTTTGGTGGAGTGTTTGGTGGAGCAATTTGTGGAGCAATTGGTGGAGAAATTGGTGGAATCCTTTAGGTTTTTCTATAAATACCAAGCCATTTCATTTGTAATTCTCATGTTTTCCTTAGGTTTTTGTAAGGAATTTAAGGATTGCATCTTGTGTGTTTATTTTCAGTAATTTAATTTATATATTTTAATTTTCAGTAGCAGTAGTTCTCTTCTTCTACTCCTTTCTTTTTATGTTCAGTAGTTAGATTTTCGCTGGGGGAAGGGTGGAGCTTTTAATATTTTAATTTAGATTAATCTCCCTTAATTATAATATAAAATTTATTATTCACTAAAAGGAATTACCCCCTTAATGGCTGGTTTTATTTATTTGGCATAATGTGGCACCGCCTATATGGCTGGTCTTTAGGTGACAGATAATTACCGCATATATGGCTGATTTATGAACAAATAATAATACCGCCTTTATGGCTGGTTGGACTTCATTTAAATCTGACTTAATAAGGAATACCGCCTACATGGCTGGTTGGCTATCACCGTTAAATTCTATATTATAGTAAGAGAGATTTCTAAATTATAAATAGTAAAAGTGGATCCCCTAACCCCAGCATTTTATTTTTATTCTAGGGAAGTGATGAAGCACAATATCCACACTTAATAATTGATTTTCTTTTTATGGGTAGTTCTTTAGTTTGTTTATTGAGTCTTAAGCTTAATGCGTCTTGTTAACTGGCCATTAATAAGATTGATGGGGTAAACTTAAAATGAACTAGACATAGGGATTTTAGGTTTCAGCCTTAGACTTAATAACTCACGATCTTCCTTGAGGATAGATAACCCTTTAATAGATTTCCTTACAGGATAGAAATATACCTGTCAGGCGTGGGTAGCCATAATTGGAACTTGAACTTAATGAATCCAGGTTAATATGGTTGACATAGGAATATGGTTCAATTGGGTTAAACTGGGTATTTGCGTCTGACCATCGGAAGAGGCTTTTGCATATTTTCGTGTTTCAGGTTAGCAAACTGAATTAATACACATAAGTGAGAGAATTGATTCATCTTTTTAACAGTATTGTGTGGAGTCACGACCCTAGATCTTTTGAGTCTTTTCCTTATTTTCCTTAGTATTTTCTTTTGAGTCTTTTGTAATTTTCTTTTGTATTTTCTTTTGTTTATTTTATTTTAATTAAGCAATTCCACATTCAACCAACCAAAGCAATCAATTCCCTTCTCCCTATAATTAGATACTTGTAAATAAATAGATTCAATAATTAATAACAATAGTAGGAATTAAGTCCTCGTGGGATCGATATTTTTATACTACTTGAACGATACGTGCGCTTGCGTTATACTCGTGTGAAAGCACCGGTCATTTTGCTCCAAAGCGAACTTTTCCGAAGACCAACTTATTACTACGATATTTGATATCAACATGTTTGGTGGATTCGAGGGATGGTGGGTAGGCATTGTCGTTTTTTGTCATGTCTGTTATGATTATGCTCGGTTCGAGTTATATATACAAGCTGTAAATAAGATAATGTGTTGAGTGGTTTCCCAAACCACTATAGTGGCTGAAATTGGTGATATGAAATTTAAATGTTATAAATTATGGAAAATTTGAGAATCTAGAATTTTGAGTATAAGATTAATAGAAACATATAAATTTTATGATTTATATGAATATATTTTCTATGAAATTTTTTTTTGATATTAAGAAATAGTGGGGGCTCGACTGGCCGGTGCATTCACACGCGTATAACCCAAGCGCACGTATCGTTCAAGTAGTATAAAAATATCGATCCCACAAGGACTTAATTCCTACTGTTGTTATTAATTATTGAATCTATTTATTTACAGGTATCTAATTATAGGGAGAAGTGATGAGTGACATTTATATCACTATTTCCCACTCATTTAACTTAATATTTTGTATAGTTTCTTGGGTTTGATGAACGTTTTGATGTGTTTTATTGTTATTTTGCAGATTAATAAAGTTTGGACAGCACTGGAGGCAATTTGGGGCAAAACCGGACAAAAATGCGTCAACAGGGATATTTTAGTCTTTTGCGCGTCGCGCCTCCCAAACCTTCCGCGTCGCGACGCCCAGCGTGAGCCGAATCTGCTAACATGCGCCTGGTCAACGGTCAACAATTTGAGAAAGTTTGACTTTGCTAAAATGCGCCGTGCCACGTGTCACCATCACAACGAATCCGCTAACGTGCGCTGTGCCACGTGTCAACATCATATGCTGCCGACACTCTGACTTGACACGTGTCGCCTCGTCATCAGCCATGTCATCGGTCAACGAGTCAACCTTGCCACGTGTCGTGCCACATCATCAGCCACGTCAGCAGGTCAACCGAGTCAACTTGCCACGTCAGCCTCAGCCAATCAGAGCTTGACACGTGTCGCCACGTGTCACAATCCTATTGTGCCGACAATTGCAACACACGTCAGCGCCACGTCATCAATGACGTCATCACAATAATTGAGTCTTAGCCGCCTTGCCACGTGTCGCCTTCTCAGCATGCCACGTGTCGCCTTCTCAGCATGCCACGTTTTCACTGTTCCTAGCGTCGCGACGCTAGTGCAATTTGGGCGTCGCGACGCTGGAGGAAAAATTCCTATAAATACAGCGCGAATTTTCATAATTCAGTGTGCCTTTCTCTCTCTCATCTCTTTGATGAAGAGAGAGTTTCTCTCTCTAAAAATATTTTAATTTTATTTTATTTTTTTTATTTTTTAGTTTGTAATTTATTTTAATTACTTTTTGTAATAATAGTAATTTAATTTTTACTTTTTACTTTTTACAGTTTTTTACTATTCACCATGTTGAAGTAACTTTTTCAGCTAGGGTGAAAGGTAATTCTTTTACTGTTACTATTTAGATTAATCTCCCTTAAAAATAATATATTCACTATTTAAAATATTGACTTAATAAGAAATACCGCTATATTGGTCGGTTGGTAATGTAATTTTAATCTGGTTTAAACCTGACTAATCAAGGATACCGCCAGACTGGTCGGTTGGTAAATTTATTTTTGGTTCCGCCTTAATGGCTGGTTGGACTTAATTTGACTTAATCAGGATACCGCCAGAATGGTCGGTTGGTAATATTATCACAAGTTTATATATTATTTTATGGGAGATATCTAAATTAGTAGTAGTAAAAGTAATTCCTTTTACCTTAGCATTTTATTTTATTTTACTTTTCAGTATTTTTATTTTATATCTTTTATTTTTATGTTTTTATTAGTCCTAATTATGTGTTAGTTAATTAGGGGTTGTGATGACTTTTAATATCACCGGTTTATAAGAGATTATTTTATAGTTGAGTAATTTAAAGGTTTATTTATTAAGTCTTAAGCTTAATGCTTCTTGTTGTCTGATCACCAATAAGATTGATATGGTAAATCTAAAATGAACTAGACATAGGGATTTTAGGTTTCAGCCTTAGACTTAATAGCCCACGATCTTCCTTGAGGATAGATAACCCTTTAATAGACTTCCTTACAGGATAGGAATATACCTGTCGGGCGGGGGTAGCCATAATTGGAACTTAGACTTATGAATCCAGGTAATGTGGTTGACATAGGAATATGGTTCAATTGGGTTATACTGGGTATTTGTAGTTGACCATCGGAAGAGGCTTTTACATAATTTAGTGTTCCAGGTTAGTAAACTGATTTATTACACAAACATAAAATAATCACTTCATCTTTTAAATGATATTAAAAGAAGTCACAACCTTATATCTTTTTATCTGTTATTTTCCTTAGTATTTTCTTTTGTCTTTTTATTTATTTATCAAATCTTCAAACTACCAAATCAATCAAGCAATCAATTCCATTCTCCCTTTAATTAGATATCTGTAATTAAATAGATTCAATAATTAATAACAACAGTAGGAATTAAGTCCTCGTGGGATCGATATTTTTATACTACTTGAACGATACGTGCGCTTGCGTTATACGTGTGTGTTTACGCCGGTCAAGAAGGGAATTGATTGCTTTGGTTGGTTGAATGTGGAATTGCTTAATTAAAATAAAAATAAAATAAACAAAAGAAATACTAAGGAAAATTACAAAAGACTCAAAAGATCTAGGGTCGTGACTCCACACAATACTGTTAAAAAGATGAATTGATTCTCTTATTTAAGTGTACTAATTCAGTTTGCTAACTTGGAACACGAAAATATGCAAAAGCCTCTACCGATGGTCAGACGTAAATACCAAGTATAACCCAATTGAACTGTATTCCTATATCAACCACATTACCCTGGATTTATTAAGTTTAAGTTTCAATTATAGCTACTCACGCCCGACAGGTATATTTCTATCATGTAAGGAAATCTATTAAAGAGTTATCTATTCTCAAGGAAACCACTAATTTCTCCACCAATTGCTCCACAAAATGCTCCACCAAACATGCCACAAGACATGACATCAAACATGGCACCAAACATGGAATCAAACATGGCACCAAACATGCAAGCATGTTTGGGGGAAGTTTGACAATTTTTATTTTTTTTATTTTATTAATTTTATTTTATATTTTGTAAATGACTATAGTAGTTACACAAAATATACTGTATTGTTCATCAATTTCGGCCATGAAAACTTCAGAATTCGAAATTATTTTGACTTTCAAAGTTGTAGATCTTCGAGTCTTCCTTAATCTGCAACTTGAATCAGCTCAATCGGACATCGGACGAAAAAGTTATGGCCAAAATACGAACATTACGCAAAATTGGAAATTTTGACTGCACTTCGTGACGCGTATAGAAAAATTTCATTTTTGACCATTTTCCCTCCGGATTTCATCGTTTTAGCCCCGAGTTGATTCCATTAAGTCCTTATTTTATTTTTATCTACAAAATAAATAAAAACACATCAAAATGTTCATAAAACTCGAGAAACTATACAAAATATTAGGTTAAATGAGTGGGAAATAGTGATATAATTACCACTCATCATCGACCTCCAATGATAAATTGAAAACAGTGGACATATACTGTTTGAAAACATGTGAAATGTTATTATATTGATATGCTTATTTTTCTATATGCATGTTGTTAATTCTGTCGAAGTCTATGTTGTCTTCTAAATTTGTTATGAAAAACTTAGAAGAAACTAATGTAATTCTTGGAATAAAAAATTACTTGGTGAGAAAAAGGGAATCTAAAAATAAATTTACATGTACTCTTTATGACTCTAGTGTTAAGTTGTTCAAGAACATTGGTGACAGTGTTAGATAATCTAAGTATGCGAATAACATTGGTAACTGACGTTATATTTTGATCATTGATACACTTGTACTTGTAGCCAAATGATACTCTCATAAATTCAATTGAATATTTAAGTTTGAAAGCTCAAAAAATCTCATTAT
The DNA here is from genome assembly GCA_019454045.1 of Zanthoxylum bungeanum. Taxonomy (NCBI): domain Eukaryota; kingdom Viridiplantae; phylum Streptophyta; class Magnoliopsida; order Sapindales; family Rutaceae; genus Zanthoxylum; species Zanthoxylum bungeanum. Next base: position 46,721 of record SKCR01031929.1, on the reverse strand, counting down.
CCATATTTCTACATGGAAGTGTGGATATATAATATGAACTTATGGGTAAATATAATCTTGAGGGAGTAGACTTTCGATCTTATGACGGTAGATGTCGCAGAAATTTGATGTCAAAAATATAAAATTAATTCTTAAATATTAAATATTTTTTAAATTATCGTAATAATATTTTTTAAAATATATAATTCTAATTAATCACTAAAAATTAATACATTACAGTGTAATATCAAATATTGTATAATACTAATATAATACAATATAGTGTATCATCAAATAATGTGTAACATTAATATAATATTGTGCTAATATAATGCACCATAATACAATATACTCTATTCTACATTAAATAATTGTTAGAACAATAAGCACAAATTAGAACAATATTACCGTTCACCAGGGAATTAAAAATTCAAGTATGCTTGAGTCGCGGACTAGGTCGCTCTCTTTAAGACGTTTCGCTGCTCTGCCCAGAATTTGTACTAGCAGTAATTCAGCCCCGTCGTCTCCAGGATAAAACAAGCCCAGATTAACACTGTTTCAATCGATTTTGCACAAAACCGATTAGTATATTCACACCCAAAATAATTAATTGCTCGGGAACATCAAAAAACAAAATTGGGGGATTTTTTTTCATTTTTAAAATCCAGAATTTTTCTATCAAGAAACCCAGATCCGAACAGTCCTCGTAACATTTATGCACACAGGATAAAAATATACGATGAGTCTTATTTGCATGAAAACGGATAGGCCACAAGGCCACTGATCATTAGACATGCTCACATGCCCCCACATGTGTTTTCAGTTTGTTTATGGCTGCAAAAACTATTTCAATATTTGTCCAATGTGCCACCTTTCATTACGATCAATGATAATATGCTGATCAGTTTGCACATGAACAAGACCAGTCACGCACATTGTCACGGGCCAACTTTTCCTTAACGGAAACAGGGCTCGTGCGTCACTTACCAAGGACCACGTCCCGTGTAAGTCAGCCTACTCAGAACCTCTATCCCCAATTCCCATTGTTGGGGAGGGAACGGACCTGTAATTTTACAAAATACCAAAGCTCACAAGCTATCTCGAAGCATACACATGCGGGCCCGCACAATACCGGGACCCGGCACTCGAATAGTGCAACCGGATATAAAATATGGCATTTTCCCGCCAACTCAATCTCGACAATACACCATTGTCCACATGTTGTCTAAGGGCGAGAGGGTTCACGGCTAAAGCCCCAATACCACCGAAGCCCCCTTGGCCACACCCAAGGTTCACCTAGGCTTCCCCCCCAAAGAGGTTTTAAAGACATTGCACATGTCTCACCAGTATACATACCTGGCGCTTGAGTTGTCACACCCCCTCTAAAATCTATATTAAGAGGAGTTTCTGAGAACTCTTCCGGGCATTCAATAAGCCACAATATAAGTGTATTTGGGTTAAAATCTCATCCCCAAATGAACTCGTCTTGATGGTTTTCCGCAACACCCCTTCTTTAGCGGAAAAGACCCAAAAGTGGGCCTAATGTCAAAATCTCCCGGCAAATCTCGAGATCCAACTCCGGGACTTAGGAACTTGGTCCCATTTGATTCGGCACTCCGAGGAATTAGCTCCTTCACAATGCACTAAATTAAGCCAATGTCTAGCCATATGCTAACACATCTCAAATTCTCCCAACAAACTTCCAAACGGGACCTCACGGGTGAGAACTCCCCAGTACATAGGCCCATGAGAGATACTTAGGACCTGGAGTGAGCTCAATCCGGCATTCCAAAGCATAAGGTCCTTCACAACGCACCAAAACTACACTAGAGCCCAGCGGCAACCTAGCGTATTTCTAATTCTCTAGATAAACTTCAAAACCGGACCTCATGGGTGAAATATCTCTAGTACATATGCCCATAAGAATTAATTAGGGCTTGGAGTTAGCTCGATCCGGCACTCCGGAACATAAGCTCCTTTGTACAATTACTGCACGTCCTAGCCTGAAACTAGGACCGTGACACCATCATGCATGTGTGATCAGCAAAGCTCAGAGTCGCACCAGACCAAAACACACACATAAATTTGTGTAATCAACAAAGACAAGACTACGAGAGAGAGTGGGGCTTGCGAATAAAAGAAATGGGTTCTTGAAAACATAGACCATGCAGTTGGGGGAAAAGAGTGAGATTATCATTAAGGGGATATAGACATGGTTAAGTTTTTATCGTGAGGGAACTTCCGAACATTGTTATCTTCATTTTTTTTTCCATTCATCTCCAGCTACAGTTTTTTCAAAAAAAAAATTATAGGCTTAACGTTTCAGGCAATTAAAGGGTTTAAAAAAAGGAGTTATTTTTTTAAAAATTAATTTTATTTGCATTAACATGAATTGATTTCTTTCAACACAATAAAACCTATTAAAGTTGGAATTTTGTAACTGCTCCAAAAAATGAACTTCTTGTAACTCATCATAATTGATTTTTTTTAAAATTCACTAACAATAATGGAATACATCATTATACAATACAGTGTACCGAACGTACCTAAAAGTCTATGTTGTTCATAGCCTGTGGGTTTAAACCAGAAAATGCCCTTACAAAGTCATCTGCTCCACAAGTGTCATTTTCCTATTCAAGTTTAGATACTTAAGTTCTCTGTTTTTGCTCACAGCAGCTAACAAAAATGGCAATTACAGGGCGGAACTCCCCTAAGACCATCAATTTTTTTCTTTAATAAGATATGGTGATATCATGAGTCATGTATAAATCACAATTTTGGCCCATATATCTCTTTAGGTTATAATTTAGCGTTACAGAGTTGAAATTTTGGTTCTGCCCTGGATCATAATTAAATAATAAGTAGTATTCTATCAAGGTCGACCTTGATATCTTCTAGCCTAATGTCATTTTTATATTTTGAAACCCGTGTACATAGCAGAATATAATAATTAAAAAAAATTGGAGCTCTTAAACATTAGTTATTTGAAAGTTATAAAAAAAATTTGGTGGTGATAGACGAGCAGCCTAACCCGCCTGTAGCCAGAACCGGATCGTATACTGTAACGATTAGAAGATTATTAACTAGAAGGACCTGCCCACCATTGAATCTCCCAAGATCAAATGAAGGATACAGAAAACATAAGTGCTGCAACAACAGGATTCTCAAAACAGCAATGCCACAATGAAAGGAAAGCAAGCAAAAGCAGAACATAGTCTCACAGTACATTTTTCATGTAAGGTGCTGAAACTAGCTTTCGTAATTATTTGAACTTCATGTCTAGGATCTAGTAACGATCATCGTGAAGAAGATTATTTAAATCTCAAACCCTGATCCACCTGAAAACAAATCAGATAATTGCAAGTTAGGTAGATGTTTCCCGAAACAAATTCGCAGAATATACACTAATCAAAATCAAACAAAAATCTTTTATCATTAAGTGGGGTCGGCTACATAAATCCTTTAACGCTATTATACTACTTACACTAATTTCATGAAAAATTAAATCAATTATTTCGGAGGTTTTTAATAAACGAAAATGAGACTGATACCTTTTCAACTGCTAAGAGGAGGAATTACGGTTGTGCTGGGATATCAAGTTAGCCTTCTGTTGGTTCTTGGAAGCTAAAAAATTCTGAAATGAATAATCTGATTTGTCACAAGAAAGCACCTCAGACTGTTCTAACATTGGGCATTCCAAAGTATGTATTCCAGGGTAAAATGTTTTCAGTTCTGGCAGGTCACAAAGTCTCACGAAAGTTAATCGCGGAAACACAAACATAACAGTTGCTTCCTCTCCTCCTTCCTTCGCAACAATCTCTTCCAAAACTGAGCAGTTACGTATCTCAAGGTACCGAAGCTGATGAACACATCTCACTGTGGATGATGAAAATATGTACTTCAATTTACCACAATTCTGCACAATCAAGCGTGTCAAGTTTTGAACTGAAGAAGTCATTGATGAATGTTGGCTATGCCATATCCTTCCAACATTAACTTCACACAATTCCAGGACCTCCAATTTTGGGAGCTTCACCTGCCAAAAAGGCTCTCATTTCACTTCAAAGTGAAGAAACAAAAATTCTTAATCATTCCAGAAAGGTTATAAATTTCTATGAGCTCTCTAAGATGTTGAAGACATAGGAGGCGCCGAAAGCACCGAAAGCATGCCAAAGCATGCATGACAGCAGAGAAAACGTGTAAACACATTTTTCCAACCACCAAGGCGTGTGCACTGTAGCACACGCTTTTGAACACTATAAAAGAGCCCCTCACCCATTGTTAATGTATCCCAAAACATGAGTGAGAGAGTTGAGTGAAGTTTGAGAGTTTTTTTGTAAAGCTTGTATTGGAAGCTTTGTAATTCTTTTGTTCGTATATAAAAGAAGAGTTTTCTCTTATTTTTTTCTCTCGTGTGTGAGTTTAAACACAACTGAAAGTACCTACAAGCACTAGCGACAAACAATCTCTATACCCAAGAGAGGGGGTGAATTGGGTTATCGCTATAAATGCGGGAATATAAAATCTTTGCCGATTTTTAGCTCTTTTTACCAAGTGGGAGTTTTAGGCCAATTTTCTCTATTCCAATAAATAGCCTATATGCAAGTTTCTATTCAATATATATAAGCATAAATAAACTTGCAAATGTATAAAAGAGTAGGGAAAGAGAGATACGACACCGCGATATATAGTGGTTCGGAAAACCGTGCCTACGTCCACTCCCTCAAGCCTCGCTTGAATATTTCCACTAGAATCGAGTTTTCCATGGTTTACTCGTAACCAAGAGTTTTCCGCCAAGGCGCACTCTGAACCTTTTACACTTTTGAGTTTTTACGTAGGTGCACTCACAACCTTTACAACTTGAGTTTTCTTCGTAGGCTCACTCACAAACCTTTACAAATTACCCAAACAATGGGATTTCACAAACCGCAAGTGTTTTTGATAAAGAAGAATTAAAAACACACTTGGGCACTCACAAATAATAAGAAGATTGTGTGAGAGCAAACCCAAATGTTCTAAGCTCACTACTAAATGTATGGAAGATGTAGTGTATGAGCTTGGATGAGTGTTTATGAATATGAAGGTGTATGACACTCTTTTATTTGCCTTAGAGAATGTATATAAATTTTTCTAGATCTCTATCTAAAGGCAAAGGAGTTGGGGTTCTTTTTATAACAAAATGCAAAGCTTTACCCAACTCTCAGCAAAACCGGCGAGGAGACCGGTATGCCGGTCTAGGTTTGCAACAGCTCCTAACGGCTATATAACGTTTGAAAAACTATCAGTTAGACTGGCGAGAAAACCGGTATGGAGACCGGCGAGGAGTAGCCCGGTTCCAGAGAGCATGATTTCTTCAGCAACACCGCATGAAGACCGGCGAGCAAACCGGCACGGTATGGCCCGATTCCAGTAAGCATGCAAAACAAGGGAAGGCCGGTTTAATGACCGGTAAGGAGACCGGTAAGGTCCATGCCGGTTCCAGAAGGCTTCCCTAAATACTAAAATGCAGATTTGAAGGTTTTAATGTATTTCGTACATGCCCCTAATGCTTCTAAGTGAATGTGCATGATTCCTATGAGCTTAGGTACTTGGATATTATATTTCACATTACAAATTAAATCCTAAGCTAAGACTTTTGCAATATAATCTTTATTTTGCCGCAAGTCTTCACATTCTCGCTCTTCACCCCATATGCTTCGACACTTTTTGTATTGCTTCGTGTTTGTACGTCGAAGTCTTCTTTCGTGTTGACGTCATCAAAATCCATTTATGCGACCAAGTCGCCAACAATCTTCCCCTTTTTTATGATGGCAACTCCTTAAAATTTGTTGATACTTGTGAGCTTCTTGGAGTCCAAATTTGACCATTTTGTTCCCCCTCAACATAAGCTCCCCCTCAATGTGTGATTGTCTTCAAAATAGTTCTATCAAAACTTGACAAACACATTAGTACTATTACTCCCACTTAATCCAAGGTGAGGGTAAAACATGTTTTAATTTCATTTCTAATGATTTCTCCCCCTTTGACATTATCAAAAAGTGGAGAAGCAAAATTAAGTTCTAAAATGAGATACCAATAGATGTGTGCAAAAAAGATAACAATTTAAAAAATATGCACATTTGGCATTCCCCCTTTTTGCCATAAAAAATCAAAATTCATGCATAGAAGAGCATTTTTCAAAAGATAGATACTCATGAATACCATTTACAATCTAAGGTCATCTTAAGCATGAATTCTTCCCAAATTTGATACCAATTAAAAATATATCAATACATTGCATGATACCAATTAAATAATTATCAAAGTACATGCATTTCATGATGCCAATTATATTCTAATACATATATTTTATGATATTCATCTAAGATTATGCTAATTTACATGCATTTCATTTTCAACCAATTAGTTCATATGGCAGGCATATTCAATCAAGTTATCACATATATTGCATTTAACTCAATAAATTTCATGTGATACAATTGAAATAGAATAGGGGTTTAAATATATGATTAAGACACTTAGTGATATCAAATGAAAATCGATACCAATAGAAGTTTGAATACTTGCCTAATCACTTTGTATGCTTCAAAAATATTTTTACCAATGTGAAATATGCATACATATAGAAATTGAAGGAAACGGTACCACTGTTTCCGTGAATACGGAGTTTACCCATTACCGTTACGATTCCTCCCTTTCTTCGAGCTTTTGGGATCAATTTTGCAATTCTCTTTAAAGATCCATTCCCAAAGCTCCCCCTACGAGTTTATCAATTACACTTCGGTACCCAAACTTTCTTGGGTCCATTGGGGTTAGTTTTGATTCCTTATGGAATCCATGCATTTTTAATCACAGTCTTGTTCATGCATTCAAAGATTTTATGTCCTTTTTCATTGCAAGCATGACATGTGACTTTTTCATTTACAGCATTCTTAGCATGAGAATGGATGCTTTAACAAAATAGTTCTTTAAAAATTTTCTTTTAATGTAAGGCCTATATCCTAATTCTTCTCTTTTAAAAGCACATTTTTGGGAATTAATAAGCATATTAAAATTTTTATGTCCCAATGTGTGATTTGCTAAGTATGTTTTGCAAATCTATAACCTTAGTGTTTAATAAAACATTTCATTCAATAGATTCGTAATTGCATGTCTTAGAGCTAGATGGCATATTAGATATAGCATTTTCAAGTTCTAGCTTTTTAATCTTTAAACATGCATTCTCATTATTTAAACATGCAATTTCATTTTCATGTTTGGTTTTTAAGCATTTAATCTCATTATCTACAACATGAATTTTATCTAAACAACTTGCATGTTCATTTTTAAGTATAGCATGCTCATTTTTAACTATCTTAAATTTCTTTTTAAACATATCACACAATTCTTTTAAGCTATTAAAAGCATCAAGTAAATCATTATAGTCTTGAGAATTGTGTACCTCTTCTTCTTCGCTTTCATTTTCATTTTCGAAGTTGAAGTTCTCATCCGTGATCCAATAAATGCTAGATTTGTTCTTTCCTGGATCTCTTCTTCCTCGGATGAGTTGGAGTCGCTGTCACTCCAGGTTGAAGTTGCTTTCATTACTCTTTTCTTCGATTTTCCTCTCATTTTCCTTAATGGGCAATCGGTTGCTATGTGACCCGGTTTGTTGCATTCATAACATACAAGTTTCTTGCTCTTCCGTGGCCATTTTTCTTCTTTCTTTTCATCCGTCTTTGCTTTTCCCTTTTGTTTAACGGATTGCAGGAGTTTCTTGAAGCTCTTGTTTATTTTTGCCAACTCATCATCACTGTCGTTGTCACTTGAGCTTGAGCTTGAGTCGTCCATTTTTCTTGCTTTTAAGGCTAAGGACTTTCTTATCTTCTTCTCTTCTTCCTCTCTATCCATCTTTATTTCCATTTCATACTCTATTAATTTTCTGACTAAATCATCCATCTTCAATGTATTTATGTCGTTTGCTTATTTGATTGAGGAGGTATAGCTTCTGTATTCTTTTGGGAGTGATCTCAAGATTTTATTCACTTGATCGGATGTCCCAATAGCTTTTCCCAATGCGTTCAAATGATTGATGATGACCGTAAATCTTGAAATCATGTGATCAATACCTTCTCCGGATTCCATCTTGAAATTATCTAATTCGCACATGAATCGGTTGATCTTTGATTCCTTTACTTGGCTTGTGCCTTCGTTGACCATCTCTAATGACTTCCACAAATCATATGCATTCCCATACTCTGGAAGTTTGTTGATTTTCTCCCGATCAATGCCACGTTGAAGTTGGTTGAGAGCTTTAGCATTTTATGAGGCTTGCTTTAAATCCTCATTATCCCATTCTGAACTTGGCTTCGGAATCTCAACCCCATTTCTATCCTTTTTCATTGGCACACTTGCACCTCGTGTGATGACCAAATAGGATGGCGGATCATTGGCTAGGAGATAAGTCAACATTCTTGACTTCCAATAGTTGTAGTCGGTTCCGGTGTAAAACGAAGGTCTAGTTGTTGAATATCCCTCGGCAAGATTTGAAGAGTGGCTTGTAGATCCCATAATCTATTATCGGACGGTTAAGTCTTTCTTGAGAATACCTCGCTCTGATACCAACTGAAAGTACCTACAAGCACTAGCGACAAACAATCTCTATACCCAAGAGGGGGGGTGAATTGGGTTATCGCTATAAATGCGGAAATATAAAATCTTTGCCGATTTTTAGCTCTTTTTACCAAGTGGGAGTTTTAGGCCAATTTTCTCTATTCCAATAAATAGCCTATATGCAAGTTTCTATTCAATATATATAAGCATAAATAAACTTGCAAATGTATAAAAGAGTAGGGAAAGAGAGATACGACACCGCGATATATAGTGGTTCGGCAAACCGTGCCTACGTCCACTCCCTCAAGCCTCGCTTGAATATTTCCACTAGAATCGAGTTTTCCGTGGTTTACTCGTAACCAAGAGTTTTCCGCCAAGGCGCACTCTGAACCTTTTACACTTTTGAGTTTTATACGTAGGTGCACTCACAACCTTTACAACTTGAGTTTTCTTCGTAGGCTCACTCACAAACCTTTACAAATTACCCAAACAATGGGATTTCACAAACCGCAAGTGTTTTTGATAAAGAAGAATTAAAAACACACTTGGGCACTCACAAATAATAAGAAGATTGTGTGAGAGCAAACCCAAATGTTCTAAGCTCACTACTAAATGTATGGAAGATGTAGTGTATGAGCTTGGATGAGTGTTTATGAATATGAAGGTGTATGACACTCTTTTATTTGCCTTAGAGAATGTATATAAAGTTTTTCTAGATCTCTAACTAAAGGCAAAGGAGTTGGGGTTCTTTTTATAACAAAATGCAAAGCTTTACCCAACTCTCAGCAAAACCGGCGAGGAGACTGGTATGCCGGTCTAGGTTTGCAACGGCTCCTAACGGCTATATAACGTTCGAAAAACTATCCATTAGACCGGCGAGAAAACCGGTATGGAGACCGGTGAGGAGTAGCCCGATTCCAGAGAGCATGATTTCTTCAGCAACACCGGCATGAAGACCGGCGAGCAAACCGGCACGGTATGGCCCGGTTCTAGTAAGCATGCAAAACAGGGGAAGGTCGGTTTAATGACCGGTAAGGAGACCGGTAAGATCCATGCCGGTTCCATAAGGCTTCCCTAAATACTAAAATGCAGATTTGAAGGTTTTAATGTATTACGTACATGCCCCTAATCCTTCTAAGTGAATGTGCATGATTCCTATGAGCTTAGGTACTTGGATATTACATTTCACATTACAAATTAAATCCTAAGATAAGACTTTTGCAATATAATCTTTATTTTGCCGCAAGTCTTCACATTCTCGCTCTTCACCCCATATGCTTCGACACTTTTTGTATTGCTTCGTGTTTGTACGTCGAAGTCTTCTTTCGTGTTGACGTCATCAAAATCCATTTATGCGACCAAGTCGCCAACAATCTCCCCCTTTTTGACGATGGTGTAGGCACTGCATTTTTGCATGGTAAGTCCCGATGATGGTACCTTGTACGGAGGCAGTCTCCTTTGTGTCGCGGGAGTCGCGGGAAGCGGAAGTCGGAAGGGAAAAGTCAAGAATTGACTTTTTGATGGATTTTATTCACTTGTTTTGCTTCGGGTTTGTCGTCGCCTTTTCCTTTTCAGAATTATCCTTCACTCGGAACCTTTTCCTCGCTCTTTCTCACACATATTCTCTCTCTCTAATTTTCCTCGCTTGTGACCCTTTAACTTCCATGTAAATTAAAATTCACCAACCAATTTAATTAATTTGAATTAAATTAAATCATTAAAAAATACCAACCAATTAAATGATAATTTTAACATAAATAACGAAGAATTAAAACACAAAATAAAACACACACCATTTCACAAATTAAATAATTAACAAACAAAACTAAATTAATTCATGCCCCACCACTACACTAATTTTCGGCCATACCCATTTGATGCCACCTTTCCCTTCTTTATATTTTATTCAACAAACACCATACCTCACATCATCTTTTCCTTCCATCATTCACATGCACACACCATCACTCCAATAAACAAACAACAAAATCCCTCCATTATCATTTCATGCCCCACGTACCTTTTACCAAATCATGCCACCTTTTCTCAATTCCATACCCATTTCCAGAAAGCCAACACATGCATCCCTCTCCTCTCCTTTTCATTTTTTTATTTATTTTTCATGTGCCCCACGCCCATAAACAATTGATCATCTCCATTTTGTCAAAGGCACCATGTGATCATCCTCCCATCACCGAAAATACTCTTGTTTTTTGCCTCCAATTCATCTCCATCATCTTCTTCAATCACGCCTGACTGGAGGGAACCTTCACTTCTTCCACACACCATCATCATCCTCATCACTCCTCACGGCATCATTACACTCCAACGAACACAGCCTCCACGCATCAACCTTTATCTTCATCAATCCCTCACTGCCACTAATCATCTTCAAGAAACCGAGAGGCAACTGACCAGCCTCCACCGCCTTCATCCAAACCCTCACAAGACTCAACCTTCACGCATACTACAGCCACGTGAGATACCCATCAACCTCACCGTAAGCCATCTGCCCTCACACCTCTTACCCTTCAACGCCAAAAACACAAGCAACATTCATCCATTAGCCCTCCAAACACCTCACACCTCATGTATAACCCACTGACCTTCACCATGCATACATAGTAGCCACAAACAGATCACTCTCGGCACCCTTCATTCAATGCATAGCCCCTGTATTCTCCATTCGACTAGCAGCCCTCATGCACTGCTTGAACACACGTAACAGACCAACTCACCACTGCCCCTTCACTGTCACCGTGAACCCTAATACCTTGACACTTCTCTCGTTCACGGCCAACCACTCACTCTACCCTTCACGCAGCTTCACGCTCAGCAAACCAAACCAGCCCATGCACACGTTAACTGTCACCAAACAGCCTAAATCACCAGCCCATGCAACACATCCCACTGCCCTTCACTGAAGCCAACCTACCCAGCCAAACTCTCACGTGAACAAGCCACCTAACACCCCTCTGACCAACGCACATAACACCTATAAAGCAGCCCACTCATCACGTCATTATCATTCACCACACACACCGACTTCAACAACCCTTTAATCTGTGAAATAGGTTACCAAAAATAGTCCCGGAAATCCCAAAATAGTTCCTCAAGTTCACGCCCAAATGCCCCTTTGCATGTCACATGCACATGTGAAACGTGGCCAAATTCATGACCAAAATCACCAAAGGATAATTCAAGAGAGAGAGCGAGAATTTAAGTTAAAAACGGAGAGAAAACAACGAGTGAAAATGGAAAGAAAATTTAAAAAAATGACGAGCGAAAATAACGAGTGAAACAGTGAAAACGGCGAGTTGAAACTGTGAGAATACAGATAAAACAGTAAACTGTAACCGTGGATGAAAACAGTGAAAATAGAAAAAACAGCAGAAACAGTGGATCCGTTGAAAACAGACAAAACAGTGAAAACAGCGAATCTGGATAAAACAGTGGAAAAGCGGACATTGAGAACAGTGGAATGATAACCCTTCCGGCACTGCGGAACGCACTCCCGGACAGCGACTAAAAGGTAAGACCTGAGGGCACCCTTTGTTACTTTATTGTTACAGACGCGGCGTATTCGATTGACGTCAGATATGTCTAATCGGGTATGCGAGGTCCTACATTAACAGTGGCCAAGTTACTGGCCCACATGTTTATTTTTGTATTTGTTATGTTATGAAAACTTACTTTCGAAGCATGTGAATTTAAATGTAAGATTTATTTTTATGAATGTGAATTAGGTTGAGTTATCATTGTACATGTATGTTAAGTAGTTTTGATTAATATAGCACAAATCACAAACATTACAAGATGACATAAAGTAAGAGATCATTCCGAACCCAAAGGTTTGAGGTCTTCTCTTGCGAGGGGTGAGTGCGGCCTTAATTCTCATTTTCCTAGTTCACACCGGGTGGTGACTCCATGTTATTTCGTACTTCTCAACTAGGCCGCGAGCCTAGAACAGCGTCGTCAGGTCCTGTTGTCTACAGTCTGGCGACTCCACTGGGGATATAGAGAATCGGCTCCGAAATAATGTCTTGTAATGTTTGTGATTTGTGTTTTAATTAATCATGACTATTGTGTTTATGCTTGTGTTTTGGACCGTTGTCATTTGGATTTAGTTGGACTCTTTGTTAAAAGATATCACGAAACGGGAGTATCTCTACACTTGCATACTTACATGCACACGTCTTTATTCTGTTTTTTTTTTTTGTATTTGCAGGTTTAAAAAAAAGGAAGAGAAAAGAAGAGAAAGTAGCAAAAATCAAAAAGCGACGCAAGTACTAAAGACGACAGTGAAGCTACATTAACAGAAGGATTTCGGTCATGTCTGGCTGAAGATGATGAAGTTAATGCTGACAGGGAGGCAACCTATGCAAGTTGCTGTGGTTTCTGTTTCATGTTCTTGTAAAATCTCTAATTTGTGATATTTTTGCAGGTGAAAGCAAAGGCGGAGCAAGTTAAGACAGAAGGAATGGTGTTTGGGTAATCACAAGAATGAGAGCTAATTCATTAGTGGTGGCAGAATAAGGAAAGAATTCCTGAGACGCATCCTAATGAATTATACCAAGCAAGAGGCGTATTGAGATCCGAGACCTTTTTGACAATTCACGACTTCTTTTGGTATTTTATTTTTATTTTCGTAGACATGATCCAATACCTTTTGACATTTCACGATTTCTTTTGTTGTTTTCATAGACATGATCCGGTGGCTTTTGGACTTCTCATGACTCCTTTTGTGGTTTAGCTAACCATCGTTCTGTGAAAGGTATCAGTGCAATTATTACTCACTCTTTTTCAGGTACTATAAATCCAGCTCAATATTTCTCTCCTCAACACATTCAAATATACATCCAAGTAAAAGAGAGAAGATGGAAGCTACTTCACAGCAGCGATTCAAGAGAATCTGTGTTTTCTGTGGATCCAACACTGGCAACAAACCTGAATTCATGGAAGCTGCTAAGGAATTGGGGCGAGTCATGGCTGCGAAAAACATGCACTTAGTATATGGAGGTGGAAACATGGGAATGATGGGAACTGTATCAAAAGTCGTTCAGGAAGGTGGCGGTCACGTCTTGGGAATCATCCCAAGACCTTTGGCAGACGAAAGGTTAATCGGGCCCACAAATGGAGACGAACGCATTGTTTCAGGTATGTCTGAACAAATTCGAGAAATGATTAATACTGCAGATGTGTTTATTGCATTACCAGGTGTACTTGGCACATTCGAAGAGATATTTACAGTGGCGTCATGGGCACACCTGAACGTTCACCGGAAGCCCATTGGGCTGCTTAATGTCGAGCACTTCTTCGATTTCCTATTTGTGTTTCTTGCGGAAGCCAAGAGACATGAATTCGTCACCAAATCTGTGGAAGACATTTTCTTGACTGCAACAAATGCCGAAGAGTTGATTGACCAGATCCTGGCTTTTGAACCAAAGCTCGACCCCATCCTCTCCAGATTGGACTGGACTGACAGTGATCCTAGCAAGAAGCGTAGACTGGACATTGATCTGAATCGGTGATGTTTCCCTGCTGACCAGGTATTCCAAGGCCTATTTGAAAAAAATGTGTTTTATTTGTTGAAAAAAAAATAAAAAAAAAAAGAAAAATAAAGAGAAAAAAAAAAGAGAAAGAAAAAAAAAATGAAAATGAAAAAAAAATTGAGTGAGAGAAGTATTTGATAATTAGACATATGTCCGGTGATGACATTGTATGCTGTAGGGAGAAACCCTAGAAACAATAAGTGTGAGACGTGCCCTTGTCCGATATGCTGGATGGATTGATCTCAGTTAGACTCAAAAGCGCTTGATTATGGGATACTAGCAGTAGAAGCCTGAGTAGTCATCGAGGTGACTAGATGAATAGATGATGAATCGGTGAATGACTGTTTGCCTGAGTGTCCACACTTGTTTACTGATGCTATTATATATGATATGGTTGGAAATCAAGAAAAAGTCTCTAAAAAAAAGAAGAAAAAAAAAAGAGAGAGAAAATAGGCCACCTATAACCGATAAGCGTGAAGCTACCCATGGGCGAGTATTAGGACCACCATGAGGAGAAATGCTACCTTAAAGGGTAAGTGTGTCAAAAAAAAAAAGAAAAAAGAAAAAAAAAGGAAAGAAAAAAAAGAAAAAAAAAGAAGAAAAGAGACAAAAAAAAAAGAAGACGAAAATCATATCATGTTGAGTATGCGGAAGTAATCACAGAATGTGATTAAGACATCCAGGTTGGTTAGACCCACTAGTTCGACTCTCTGAAACAAAATCACCAAGTTGGCTTACTTAAGGACTAAGCTGCGAAAGAGCCTTAGCGCGCACACACATGGAGTCTAGCTCAAATCATTCATTCAGATGATTGGACTTGAGTATGTAGAGTACTTTGAAGGTTCTTCGGTTTCAACGCAATAGCATTCGTTGACGACAAAAATATGTCTATCTATCAAAGATTATCTCGTGAGAGGTGGTGTAATTTGTAAGGTAGAATATCATATCAGCTTGGGGGCGAAGCCCCACATCAGTATCAGTTTGAAGGCGAGGCCTATCTCAACCTGGGGGCGAGACCCACATCAGTTCGGGATCAGTATCAGCCAGGTATGGCATTCTCGGGGTGATTACGCCTAAAAATAACTCGCGGTTATCGCAGTATAGCTGGGGTGTCGATTCCTCAGAGAGATGGTTACAGGGACTAATCTACTCAAACAAAAACGTAAACGGTAACTAAATTAAAGAAAAGATTACAAATTAAATTGCGATGTAAATTAAATAATACAGAAAATTAAAGATATTTAATTAATGGAGAAATAGCAAAGCATCAGGGTTCCCTCTTGTACCTATTACTTCTAGTCCGTTATTAATTCATTTCATTACACAATTGAAGATTTCACGTCCCAAACCCACAATCGGAAGATAATCAATTCTATTCAAATTAAAGTGCTAAGGTAATTATTATCCTATTTTCTCTACGTTCAAGCTCACAAGGTTATCGTTACAACCTATCCAACGACGACAATATACCCTCGGGCAATACTGCAGCAGAGGATGAACTCGCAAAACAACCTTAATCTATCACGACCAATTTTACCAACATCACATAGAAAAAGCGTAACTGAATCTATATGACAATTAATAAAATGTAGTTTTCAATAAATTAACGAGAATTATACGATAATGATTATATTAAACGATTAAAGCATCCACAAATTAAATAAATAACGAAATATAAATAAAGGGTACAAGAGTTCGCCCTTAGCTTCGCTTGGAGATTAGTTCCGCATGCCGAATGACGAAATGGTCGAGATGGATCGGGTCATCATTTCTGGTTCCGAAATTACGCACGGTTTACGCATGAAAATGATACTCTGTGACTGTTCGTCCCTTACACATGCGCAACTCCCTCACGTCCAGTTATTGGTCTTTCTCTCCACGCACTCAATTCTGTCCACGTACTGCCTTCTCTTTCCACTTGGCTGCCCTGCTTTCTTCTCCTTTCTTCCTCGGCAGCAACTCACCCGGCATACACAGCAGCTCCTCCTTTCGGCGCACCAGCTCTCCTTGGTCAAGCAGCTCACTGGTTCAACGGTGTCTCACTCTCCTCGGCAAAGCACAGCTCAGCAGCTTCCCTTTCAATCACATGACACTCTCGGCAGTAGCACCTCCTCTCTCGGCAGGTTCAAGCTCCAGGGTTCAGCAGTGAGCTCTTCTTCTATTCTTCTCAGCAGACTACCCCCTAGCCAGCAGCCTCTGAAGCTTCTCAGGCTCGGCAAACTTTTGGCCAGCTTCAGCTTAGGCAGCTTCTTTCTTCGGCAGCTTGTGGAGAGCAGCTCCCCTTCTCGGCAGTGAGCAGCTCTCGGCAGTGGGCAGGCACGGCAGGAGTGAGTTGCCTTCAGCAGCCCTCTCGGCAGTCTCTCTCTTGTTTGTGTGTGCCCCCCCTCTCCCGTTTGCAACACCGAGCTCTCCTCTTCTTATATGGCTTCGTGCTTTTCCCTTGAAGTGTTGCTTCTTGGTTCACCCACTGCTCATCTCCTACTTTCTCTTTCTTTATTGTTTTCGCAGCAGCCTCCATCCCCCTTTCACGTGCATAGCAACTGCCCTTTTGTAGTCACTCTCGACAGCCCTCAAATTGGTAGTGGTTTGGGTTCTTTATGCGCACTCATTGCCCTGCATAGTTGGTTCCCTTGGCTCGTTACACTTGTCTTCTTTATTTGTTTTTATCTTCCTCTCATCTCTTATTCTCGGCAAGCCTTGTCTCACATTTCTCTTGTTTATTTATTTTCTTAAGCATGGACAACCATTTTTTTATTCTTTTATTTATCTTATCTCTCTTGTTGTCTCTTTTGTCTTCATGCCACTTTCTTCAATTCTTCTTTTAAAGTTTTGCCCACGTGAAGTCTTTTATTTTGCTCAACAATTACAACTTGGCCCCACGATTGCTTTCTTCTTGCTTTCTTTTACAATTATTTTTCTTTTCAAATCCTACAAATAATAAACAGGAAATTTACTAAATTAGTTTAGATATTAAACATTTTCTAAATTAATATAATAATAAAAATCATATAATAAAAATATAAAATATATTACTAAATACATGACAATAAATCCGACTAAGTGCCGTTTCAAAGTGTATTTTCATGCACTTATCACAACCCCCAACCAGCTTATTACTAATCCCTAGCAATTCAAGCGCAAAATAAAATGAAAATTAAATAAATAAAACTATCTAAGCCACTTTCGTATGGATCACGATTGCATTTAGTGTATGCAACAAGCCTTTAAACCCTTAGGTGTCCCTAGTGGACGAGTTATAGTCTCGTGAGGGCTTACAGCGACGACACCCACAAACGTCATTTAAAACACACAATCATGCAAAAATAAAAATTAAATAGTCCCAATAGTTTCACATAATTTTGTCCTCAAAGAATGCTTAGTAATAAAATCAAAGAACCTTCAAAGTACTCCACGTAACTGAAATCTAAGTCTTTTAATAAATTATCTAAGCCAGACTCACAGTGTGTGTGTGAAAAGGTTCGTTCACAGCTTAGATCTCAGGTAAGCCAACTCAATGATTTTGTTTTAAAAATTGGGATCGATGGGTCAAACCAACCTAGATATCTCAATTAAGTTCTGTAATTGCTTTCATGTGCTCAATATGGTATGATTTCTCTTTTCTTTTCTTTGTCTCTCTTTTCATTTTTTTCTTTTCTTTCTCATTTTTTTTTCAAACACACCTACCCTTTAAGGTAGCATTTCTCCTCATGGTGGTCCTAATACTCGCCCATGGGTAGCTTCACGCTTATCGGTTATAGGTGGTTTATTTTTTATTCTTTTTCAGAGACTTCCGCTTTCATTTTCAACCATACCATACGTCATAACACAAGCAAATCAGGATAGATATATAAGCAAAGGTCATTCATCGATATGCAATTTCTTCAACTAGTCACATTGCCAACTACTCAGGCTTTCACTGCTAAAAACCATAATTAAGTGCTTACGAGTCTAACATAGATAAACTATTCAAATCATCAGATAAAAGTACATTAAAGGACTTATCGTTTATAAGATTTCATCCTAAAACAAACAATATCATCATTGGACATACGTTTAACTATCAAGGACTAAAAGCAAACAAAATAATTTTTTTTTCGAATAAAATGTATTTATGACAGGCTTCCATGCGCATGCATCCACACCCCCACACTTAAAACTTGCATTGTCCTCAATGTAAGATAAATATAAAGAAAATGAATAAGGAACAACACTACCAGGTGCGGAGTTGATCAGGTTCCTCTGGTACGACTTTAATTTTGTGGCTGTGTAGGTTGTGCGAACTCCTGCATAAAAACTCATGCAAACAATAAAAATAGAACATGCAGTTAGCACACAATAATATAAAACTAAAGTAAATAAAATAAAATAAATGCAGATGCAAGGGTTGCCTTCCCGCTAGCGCTAAGTTTAACGTCTTCAGCCAGACGCAAACACTAAAGTTGTCATGGTGGTTTCCATCTAGCGTATTGATGAAGACACACGAGGGAATGTTTGTCTAGCTGAGGCAGTGTATTCATGGGTCCTCTTAGGTCTGGAGATTGTTGAAATCTTGGACTCTTCGTATAGAAAATTTTTCTCAATGTCCTTTTTAATCTCACAGGCATCATCTTTAATTGAGCATTAACTCTCATTTTTCTCATTTTTCGGTTCTTCGGGATCAGTTTTAGCTCAAGAGGATTTAATTCAGGATGTGGAGAAGTTGTTTTTGGAAGGACTGTTTCTAGCATGTATGACAAATGACACTCACCCTCACCCTGTGGTTGTTTCTCGAGATATAAACTGTTAAGTTCTTGAGGAGAGGGTACTCTAACTTGGAAATGTGACACTTGTTCTCTCTTGGAGGTGTTGGCACTATCATCCTTAGGGTCACCTATAGTGTTGGAAGCATTCTGTATCCCTACCTCTTTATCGCTCCTAGTGATTATGACATTAACACCTCTTATACTGGGTACCTCATGATTAACCTGTGCCATGTGCTGACCTAGTGGATTAGGTTGAGTCTGAGATGGGAATTTTCTTTGTCTTTGTACTCTCAAGACATTTGTCAATTTAGAGATTTGACTCCTAATTTCCCTATGGTCTTCGGCTACCTGAGCTATCAATGACTCAATCCTTTGATTGGTTTTGTCCTGGGCCTCCACAATTGACTTATGGGCCTCTACAGTCGCTTTCTGGACTTTTATAAATGCTTGCATAGTATCCTCTAAAGAATTCCTAGGAATGGCAGGTGTGTGATACTGTGGGGTACTGTAACTCCTAGGTTGTGGTGTCTGGGTAGGCTGATAGGACTCTTGCCTCCAACTAACATTGGGATGGTTCCACCAACTAGGATTATAGGTATCTGGATATGGTGTATAAGGCTTTGGTACATCCCTAGAGTATTGTAGTTTTCCTCATTTGTACCTCTCATCTCACCGTACACGGGACACTTTAGGGATTCTAGCTGGGCTACTGAATGCATTGTCTTGCTGTTTTTGGCTATTAAGGCTCCCATCTGTTTAGTTAACAGCTCAACTTGTGTCTTAAGGTCATCCTCTTCCCTAAAGTGTTGTAGGCTTCTGCTAGAAGAAGTGGGTGTCCTATCAGTGTTATCTAAGGCATTGGGTCCAGTCCAGGTATGAGACTTCTTTGCTAGGTCATCTAAGTATTCAAGCGCCTCATCAGGGTCATTTCGGATAAACTCACCATTGCACATTGTCTCAACTAATTGGCGCTCCCTAGGTGTCAATCCATCATAGAAATAACTAACTAAACGCCAACTCTCAAATCCATGGTGAGGACAACTAGCTAACAACTCCTTATACCTCTCCCACGTTTGATAAAGGGTCTCACTGTCTCTCTGAGAGAAGGTGGAGATTTTTCTTTTCAAGGCATCTGTCTTATGGTGTGGGAAGTATTTATCAAAAAATGCCTGGGTCATCTCGCCCCACGATCCTATTGACCTGGGTCTTAAAGAATACAACCAGCTCTTAGCTCTATCCTTAAGGGCAAAGGGAAAGAACCTAAGTCTAATTGTGTCAGTGGTTCCGAACCGGTCATGGAAAGTTGCTACTACCTCTTCAAACTCCCTAATGTGCACGTAAGGGTTCTCGCTCTCTAAACCGTGAAAAGTGGGAAGATATTGTATCATCCCAGGTTTAAAATCTATGGGTGGTGCATTAGGAGGAAACATGATACACGAAGGTGTAGCTGTGCGAGTAGGGTGAAGGTACTCTTCAAGATTCCTCTTAGGTGGTCTCTCGTAATCACTCATGTTATGTGAACTAGACGCGGAAGGTGTGGAGAAGGGATTTTCAAAAATATTCTCAGAGTCTGAGCTTTATTCTTCAACCCTAACGAATCTACCAAATATATCCATACGTCTAGACATGCAATTAATCACGAGTGATACTAGAAACAAAAATAAAAGAATAACTAAAAATTAAAATTGTATTAAAATTAGAAATAAAATAAGCGGAAAATAAATTCAAGGATAAAAACTAAGAAAATTAAAATAACTGAAAAATAAAATAAATGAAACGAAGTTACCGCTTCGTTGTTAACTAAGCAAACCTGGTCCTTTTGCTTGTAAACCGTCTCCCCGGCAACAGCGCCAAATTTTGATTACGCCCAAAAATAACTCGCGGTTATCGCAGTATAGCTGGGGTGTCGATTCCTCAGAGAGATGGTTACAGGGACTAATCTACTCAAACAAAAACGTAAACGGTAACTAAATTAAAGAAAAGATTACAAATTAAATTGCGATGTAAATTAAATAATACCGGAAATTAAAGATATTTAATTAATGGAGAAATAGCAAAGCATCAGGGTTCCCTCTTGTACCTATTACTTCTAGTCCGTTATTAATTCATTTCATTACACAATTGAAGATTTCACGTCCCAAACCCACAATCGGAAGATAATCAATTCTATTCAAATTAAAGTGCTAAGGTAATTATTATCCTATTTTCTCTACGTTCAACAGTGTCTCACTCTCCTCGTCAAAGCACAGCTCAGCAGCTTCCCTTTCAATCACATGACACTCTCGGCAGTAGCACCTCCTCTCTCGGCAGGTTCAAGCTCCATGGTTCAGCAGTGAGCTCTTCTTATATTCTTCTCAGCAGACTACCCCCTAGCCAGCAGCCTCTGAAGCTTCTCAGGCTCGGCAAACTTTTGGCCAGCTTCAGCTTAGGCAGCTTCTTTCTTCGGCAGCTTGTGGAGAACAGCTCCCCTTCTCGGCAGTGAGCAGCTCTCGGCAGTGGGCAGGCACGGCAGCAGTGAGCTGCCTTCAGCAGCCTTCTCGGCAGTCTCTCTCTTGTTTGTGTGTGCCCCCCCTCTCCCGTTTGCAACACCGAGCTCTCCTCTTCTTATATGGCTTCGTGCTTTTCCCTTGAAGTGTTGCTTCTTGGTTCACCCACTGCTCATCTCCTACTTTCTCTTTCTTTATTGTTTTCACAGCAGCCTCCATCCCCCTTTCACGTGCATAGCAACTGCCCTTTTGTAGTCACTCTCGACAGCCCCTCAAATTGGTAGTGGTTTGGGTTCTTTATGCGCACTCATTGCCCTGCATAGTTGGTTCCCTTGGCTCGTTACACTTGTCTTCTTTATTTGTTTTTATCTTCCTCTCATCTCTTATTCTCGGCAAGCCTTGTCTCACATTTCTCTTGTTTATTTATTTTCTTAAGCATGGACAACCATTTTTTTATTCTTTTATTTATCTTATCTCTCTTGTTGTCTCTTTTGTCTTCATGCCACTTTCTTCAATTCTTCTTTTAAAGTTTTGCCCACGTGAAGTCTTTTATTTTGCTCAACAATTACAACTTGGCCCCACGATTGCTTTCTTCTTGCTTTCTTTTACAATTATTTTTCTTTTCAAATCCTACAAATAATAAACAGGAAATTTACTAAATTAGTTTAGATATTAAACATTTTCTAAATTAATATAATAATAAAAATCATATAATAAAAATATAAAATATATTACTAAATACATGACAATAAATCCGACTAAGTGCCGTTTCAAAGTGTATTTTCATGCACTTATCACGGGGCGAGGCCCACATCAGTTCAGTATCAGTTCTGCCGGGTATAGCATTCTGGGCGAGGTCCACACCAGTTCAGATCAGTTTCTGCCGGGTATAGCATTCTGGGGGCGGAGCCCACAGCGGTTCAGTATCAGTATCTGCCGGGTATGGCGTTCAGAGGGCGGGGCCCACATCAATTTCGGATTAGTATCAGCTGGGTATGGCAGCCTGGGGGCGGGGCCCACATCAGTTCAGATTAGTTTCTGTTGGGAATGGAATTCAGGGGGCGAGGCCCATATTAGCATCAGTGGCAGTCTTGCCAGGTATGGCAATCTGGGGGCGAGGCCCACGTCATTATCTGTAGCAGTCTTGCCAGATATGGCAATCTGGGGGCGAGGCCCACATCATTAGTAGCATCATTGCCGAGTATGGAAATCTGGGGGTGAGGCCCACACCATCAGCAGCATCATTACCGAGTATGGCAATCTGGGGGCGAGGCCCACATCACTATCAGTCTTTGCCTGGGTCGAGGCCCACTTTAGTATCAGTTCGGGGGCGAGGCCCATAACAATTTGAGGGCGAGGCCCACTTTAGTATCAGTTCGAGGGCGAGGCCCATATCAGTTGAGGGCGATGCCCATATCAGTTTGGGGTCGAGGCCTACATCATATCAGCATCAGCATCAGTTTCGGGGATGAGTCCCAGGGTCGAGGCCCATATCAGTTACAGTATTAGTTTCGGGGATGAGTCCCAGGGTCGAGGCCCATGTCAGTTACAATATCAGTTTCGGGAATGAGTCCCAGGGTCGAGGCCCACATCAGCTTCAGTATTGGTTCGAAAATGGACCGTTCTCATATCATCATTGGTTAAGAAATTGACCACTTTCACATCAGCTTCAGTATTGGTTCGGAAATGGACCGCTTTCACTTCAGCATTGGTTCAAAAATGGACCACTTTCACTTCAGCATTGGTTCGGAAATGGACCGCTTTCACATCAGTTATGGTTCGAAAATGGGCCGCAATCACATCAGTTAAGGTTCAGAAATGGGCCGTAATCACATCAGTTATAGTTCGGAAATGGGCCGCAATCACATCAGTTATGGTCCGGAAATGGTCCGCAATCACATCAGTTATGGTTCGGAAATAGACCACCATCACACTCACCTTGCCGAAAATGGCGCTCCAAAATGGGGCACACTCTCACTTGTCGAAAATGGCGCTCCAAAATGGGGCACACTCTCATCACTTGCCGAAAATGGCGCTCTAAAATGGGGCACACTCTCAACACTTGCCGAAAATGGCGCTCCAAAATGGGGCACACTCTTCACTTGCCGAAAATGGCGCTCCAAAATGAGGCACTCTCACTTGCCGAAAATGGCGCTCCAAAGTGGGGCACACTCTCACTTGCCGAAAATGGCGCTCCAAAATGGAGTACACACAATAGATGTCGAAAATGGCACTCCGAACGACATATCATATACATGTAATTTTTTCTTTGTATTTGCAGGTTTGTGGCGGCAATGAGCCACCTCTCATCAAGTAACGGTTCAAAATGAGCCACATTCTCATACAGCACGGTTCAGAAATGGACCAGTACCACATTAGCTACCGAAAATGTCACTCCAAAATGGAGCACCCACAACATATGCCGAAAATGGCATTCTGAAAATGGAGCATAGTTTGAAAATGGACAATCATCATTTGTGGCACTCTAGGTACGAAGGTGTCACTGCGACACCCTAGGTATGGGGTTAGCATCCAGACATTTGTGGCTCTCTAGGTACGGAGACGTCACTGCGATAGCTTAGGTACGGGGTTAGCATCCAGACATCTGTGGCTCTCTAGGTACGGAGATGTCACCGCGACACCCTAGGTACGGGGTTAGAATCATCACTGCGGCATTCTAGGTACGGAGAAGCAACCGCGACGCCCTAGGTACGGGGCTTAGCACCATCAGTTCAGAACAGCAGGCAAACCAGGTGATAGCTGGCGAGCCAGGTAAGTGAAAATGCATTGCACGAATTTGATAGGATTGTCACTGGCACACCCTGAACAAATCCCATCAAACTGGGGGCGACTGTAGGCACTATATTTTTGCATGGTAAGTCCCGATGATGGTACCTTGTATGGAGGCAGTCTCCTTTGTGTCGCGGGAGTCGCGGGAAGCGGAAGCCGGAAGGGAAAAGTCAAGAATTGACTTTTTGATGGATTTTATTCGCTTGTTTTGCTTCGGGTTCGTCGTCGCCTTTTCCTTTTTAGAATTATCCTTCGCTCGGAACCTTTTCCTCACTCTTTCTCACACATATTCTCTCTCTAATTTTCCTCGCTTGTGACCCTTTAACTTCCATGCAAATTAAAATTCACCAACCAATTTAATTAATTTGAATTAAATTAAATCATTAAAAAATACCAATCAATTAAATGATAATTTTAACATAAATAACAAAGAATTAAAACACAAAATAAAACACACACCATTTCGCAAATTAAATAATTAACAAACGAAACTAAATTAATTCATGCCCCACCACTACACTAATTTTCGGCCATACCCATTTGATGCCACCTTTCCATTCTTTATATTTTATTCAACAAACACCATACCCCACATCATCTTTTCCTTCCATCATTCACATGCCCACACCATCACTCCAATAAACAAACAACAAAATCCCTCCATTATCATTTCATGCCCCACGTACCTTTTACAAAATCATGCCACCTTTTCTCAATTCCATACCCATTTCCAGAAAGCCAACACATGCATCCCTCTCCATCTTCTTTTCCTTTTTTTATTTATTTTTCATGTGCCCCACGCCCATAAACAATTAATCATCTCCATTTTGTCAAAGGCACTATGTGATCATCTTCCCATCACCGAAAATACTCTTGTTTTTTGCCTCCAATTCATCTCCATCATCTTCATCAATCACGCCTGACTGGAGGGAACCTTCGCTTCTTCCACACACCATCATCATCCTCATCACTCCTCACGGCATCATTACACTCCAACGAACACAGCCTCCATGCATCAACCTTTATCTTCATCAATCCCTCACTGCCACTAATCATCTTCAAGAAACCGAGCAGCAACTGACCAGCCTCCACCGCCTTCATCCAAACCCTCACAAGACTCAACCTTCACGCATACTACAGCCACGTGAGACACCCATCAACCTCACCGTAAGCCATCTGCCCTCACACCTCTTACCCTTCAACGCCAAAAACACAAGCAACATTCATCCATTAGCCCTCCAAACACCTCACACCTCACGTATAACCCACTGACCTTCACCATGCATACATAGCAGCCACAAACAGATCACTCTCGGCACCCTTCATTCAATGCATAGCCCCTGTATTATCCATTCGACTAGCAGCCCTCATGCACTGCTTGAACACACGTAACAGACCAACTCGCCACTGCCCCTTCACTGTCACCGTGAACCCTAATGCCTTGACACTTCTCTCGTTCAAGGCCAACCACTCACTCTACCCTTCACGCAGCTTCACGCCCAGCAAACCAAACCAGCCCATGCACAAGTTAACTGTCACCAAACAGCCTAAATCACCAGCCCATGCAACACGTCCCACTGCCCTTCACTGAAACCAACCTACCCAGCCAAACTCTCACGTGAACAAACCACCTAACACCCCTCTGACCAACGCACATAACACCTATAAAGCAGCCCACTCATCACGTCCTTATCATTCACCACACACGCCGACTTCAACAGCCCTCTAATCCGTGAAATAGGTTACGAAAAACAGTCCCAAAAATCCCAAAATAGTCCCTCAAGTTCACGCCCAAATGCCCCTTTGCATGTCACATGCACACGTGAAACGTGGCCAAATTCGTGACCAAAATCACCAAAGGATAATTCAAGAGAGTGAGCGAGAATTTAAGTTAAAAACGGAGAGAAAACAACGAGTGAAAATGGAAAGAAAATATAAAAAAATGACGAGCGAAAATAACGAGTGAAACGGTGAAAACGGCGAGTTGAAACTGTGAGAATACAGATAAAACAGTAAACTGTAACCGTGGATGAAAACAGTGAAAATAGCAAAAACAGCAGAAACAGTGGATCCGTTGAAAACAGACAAAATAGTGAAAACAGCGAACCTTGATAAAACAGCGGAAAAGCGGACATTGAGAACAGTGGAATGATAACCCTTCCGGTACTGCGGAACGCACTCCCGGACAGCGACTAAAAGGTAAGACCTGAGGGCACCCTTTGTTACTTTACTGTTACAGACACGGCGTATTCGATTGACGTCAGATACGTCTAATCGGGTATGCGAGGTCCTACATTAACAGTGGCCAAGTTACTGGCCCACATGTTTATTTTTGTATTTGTTATGTTATGAAAACTTACTTTCGAAGCATGTGAATTTAAATGTAAGATTTATTTTTATGAATGTGAATTAGGTTGAGTTATCATTGTACATGTATGTTAAGTAGTTTTGATTAATATAGTAGTAATCACAAACATTACAAGATGACATAAAGTAAGAGACCATTCCGAACCCAAAGGTTTGAGGTCTTCTCTTGCGAGGGGTGAGTGCGGCCTTAAATCTCATTTTCCTGGTTCACACCGGGTGGCGACTCCATGTTATTTCGTACTTCTCAACTAGGCCGCGAGCGTAGAACAGCGTCGTCAGGTCCTGTTGTCTACAGTCTGGCGACTCCACTGGGGATATAGAGAATCGGCTCCGAAATAATGTCTTGTAATGTTTGTGATTTGTGTTTTAATTAATCATGACTGCTGTGTTTATGCTTGTGTTTTGGACCGTTGTCATTTGGATTTAGTTGGACTCTTTGTTAAAAGATGTGAACTCGTTGGGTCATTTAAACTGGGACAAGTTCATGTCCTTTTGATAATTAGGCCAAAATTTCTGAAATGCCGATGGGCCAGTTTGTGTTTGGGCCTTTTATCATTTGAAGTTATTTAGCCGTGTTATCGCAAAAGTGTAAACCTGTTAGGTCTTTTCAAACTAGAACAAGTTTGCATCGCGCAATGATGTGATTGAATACTTTAAAATGATAACAGGCCAATTAGTGTGAATCATTTTATGAGTTTATTTATTTCTGTACATCATATACATCATATGTCATGCATACATGCATCATGTTAACCCTTTTTGTCTTAGAAGCCATAGTAGACTCATGTTGGGTTAGGAAAGAAGAAAGACTCGTCAAAGAACCGTCAGCCAGTATGAGTAAGTCAACCAATGGCGAATCCCGCCTAGATCGATTGGAGGCCAAGGTAGCCGAAATAATGAAGCAATTGCAAGTCTTGATCGATGTTGTGGCCAGTTGGACCGTGCCTCATATAGCCGATGACAGAAGCTTCTACAACCAGAATGAAAGGATCATTGGAGAACCTTCAAGGATCAAACATACTTCCTCAGAGAATCAGAAACAGACAATTCTCCAACTTGGGTAAACCTTTGTCAAATATGTTTGAAAAGTTGAAGATGCAAGGAGAATGAGAGTTAAAGGAAGAATGGTTGAAGCCATACTTGTTCTACCTCTGGCACAGACTATCCCTGATTGCAAACTTCAGCTTGCCGAAGAAAATCAGATGGCTGATGCATTGGTGACACTAGCCGCGAGTTGGAAAAATCCAGAGAAATTGGTGATGAGACCACTTGTACTAACAACTGCAAGCAAACCAGTGTATGAGATAGAAAGGATATCATATGTGGGAGCTGATGGCGAGAAGCCTTGGTATCATGATGTTTAGAGACATCTGGAACATAAAGAATTATCAGTGGAGTAAGCAGAAAAAGACAGAAGATTGAGAAAAGGGCAGTGAGATTACTAGATTTGGGAGTTCACCGAGTTGGCCGACGTAAGCAGATTGAAGCTGCACTTTGCCTGTGAAGAAAGAAGTAAGCGGTCGCCAAGGGAACCGGCAGATGGCCTAACCCGACGGGATAGGGAATTCATTCATGCATACACGTAACCTGCATCTCTTGTTCTGTGTTTTGTTTTTATAGATTTCAAAAGAGAACTAGCAGGGAGCGACCAGGGACATATGGCGCCGAGAAGCACAAGGAGGATCCAACCTATCACGAAACGGGAGTATCTCTACACTTACATACTTACATGCACACGTCTTTATTCTGTTTTTTTTTTGTATTTGCAGGTTTAAAAAAAAGGAAGAGAAAAGAAGAGAAAGTAGCAAAAATCAAAAAGCGACGCAAGTACTATAGACGACAATGAAGGTACATTGACAGAAGGATTTCGGTCATGTCTGGCTGAAGATGATGAAGTTAATGCTGAAAGGGAGGCAACCTATGCAAGTTGCTGTGGTTTCTGTTTCATGTTCTTGTAAAATCTCTAATTTTGTGTTATTTTTGCAGGTGAAAGCAAATGCGGAGCAAGTTAAGACAGAAGGAATGTTGTTTGGGTAATCACAAGAATGAGAGCTAATTCATTAGTGGTGGCAGAATAAGGAAAGAATTCCTGAGACGCATCCTAATGAATTTATACCAAGCAAGAGGCGTATTGAGATCCGAGAGCTTTTTGACAATTCACGACTTCTTTTGGTATTTTATTTTTATTTTCGTAGACATGATCTAATACCTTTTGACATTTCACGATTTCTTTTGTTGTTTTCATAGACAGGATCCGGTGGCTTTTTGACTTCTCATGACTCCTTTTGTGGTTTAGCTAACCATCGTTCTGTGAAAGGTATCAGTGCAATTATTACTCACTCTTTTTCAGGTACTATAAATCCAGCTCAATATTTCTCTCCTCAACACATTCAAATATACATCCAAGTAAAAGAGAGAAGATGGAAGCTAATTCACAGCAGCGATTCAAGAGAATCTGTGTTTTCTGTGGATCCAACACTGGCAACAAACCTGAATTCATGGAAGCTGCTAAGGAATTGGGGCGAGTCATGGCTGCGAAAAACATGCACTTAGTATATGGAGGTGGAAACATGGGAATGATGGGAACTGTATCAAAAGTCGTTCAGAAAGGTGGCGGTCACGTCTTGGGAATCATCGCAAGACCTTTGGCAGACGAAAGGTTAATCGGGCCCACAAATGGAGACGAACGCATTGTTTCAGGTATGTTTGAACAAATTCGAGAAATGATTAATATTGCAGATGTGTTTATTGCATTACCAGGTGGACTTGGCACATTCGAAGAGATATTTACAGTGGCGTCATGGGCACACCTGAACGTTCACCGGAAGCCCATTGGGCTGCTTAATGTCGAGCACTTCTTCGATTTCCTGTTTGTGTTTCTTGCGGAAGCCAGGAGACATGAATTCGTCACCAAATCTGTGGAAGACATTTTCTTGACTGCAACAAATGCCGAAGAGTTGATTGACCAGATCCTAGCTTTTGAACCAAAGCTCGACCCCATCCTCTCCAGATTGGACTGGACTGACAGTGATCCTAGCAAGAAGCGCAGACTGGACATTGATCTGAATTGGTGATGTTTCCCTGCTGACCAGGTATTCCAAGGCCTATTTGAAAAAATTGTGTTTTTATTTGTTTAAAAAAAAATTAAAAAAAAAGAAAAAAAAAAAGAGGAAAAAAAAAGAGAAAGAAAAAAAAAAAAATGAAAATGAAAAAAAAATTGAGTGAGAGAAGTCTTTGATAATTAGACATATGTCCGGTGATGACATTGTATGCTGTAGGGAGAAACCCTAGAAACAATAAGTGTGAGACGTGCCCTTGTCCGATATGCTGGATGGATTGATCTCAGTTAGACTCAAAAGCACTTGATTATGGGATACTAGCAGTAGAAGCCTGAGTAGTCATCGAGGTGACTAGTTGAAGAGATGATGAATCGGTGAATGACTGTTTGCCTGAGTGTCTACACTTGTTTACTGATGCTATGATATAAGATATGGTTGGAAATCAAGAAAAAGTTTCTAAAAAAAAAAGAGAAAAAAAAAGAGAGAGAAAAAGGCCACCTATAACCGATAAGCGTGAAGCTACCCATGGGCGAGTATTAGGACCACCATGAGGAGAAATGCTACCTTAAAGAGTAGGTGTGTCAAAAAAAAAAAGAAAAAGAAAAAAAATGGAAAGAAAAAATAAGAAGAAGAAAAGAGACAAAAAAAAAGAAGACGAAAATCATATCATGTTGAGTATGCGGAAGTAATCACAGAATGTGATTAAGACATCCAGGTTGGTTAGACCCACTGGTTCGACTCTCTGAAACAAAATCACCAAGTTGGCTTACTTAAGGACTAAGCTGCGAAAGAGCCTTAGCACACACACACATGGAGTCTAGCTCAGATCATTCATTCAGATGATTGGACTTGAGTATGTAGAGTACTTTGAAGGTTCTTCGGTTTCAACGCAATAGCATTCGTTGAGGACAAAAATATGTCTATCTATCAAAGATTATCTCGTGAGAGGTGGTGTAATGTGTAAGGTAGAATATCATATCAGCTTGGGGGCGAAGCCCCACATCAGTATCAGTTTGAAGGCGAGGCCTATCTCAACCTGGGGGCGAGACCCACATCAGTTCGGGATCAGTATCAGCCGGGTATGGCATTCTCGGGGCGAGGCCCACATCAGTTCAGTATCAGTTCTACCGGGTATAGCATTCTGGGCGAGGTCCACACCAGTTCAGATCAGTTTCTGCCGGGTATGGCATTCTGGGGGCGGAGCCCACAGCGGTTCAATATCAGTATCTGCCGGGTATGGCGTTCAGAGGGCAGGGCCCACATCAGTTCCGGATTAGTATCAGCTGGGTATGGCAGCCTGGGGGCGGGGCCCACATCAGTTCAGATTAGTTTCTGTCGGGAATGGAATTTAGGGGGCGAGGCCCATATTAGCATCAGTGGCAGTCTTGCCAGGTATGGAAATCTGGGGGCGAGGCCCACGTCATTATCTGTAGCAGTCTTGCCAGATATGCCAATTTGGGGGCGAGGCCCACATCATTAGTAGCATCATTACCGAGTATGGAAATCTAGGGGCGAGGCCCACATCATCGGCATCATTACTGAGTATGGCAATCTGGGGGCGAGGCCCACATCACTATCAGTCTTTTCCAGGGTCGAGGCCCACATCAGCTTCAGTTTGGGGGCGAGGCCCATAGCAATTTGAGGGCGAGGCCCACTTTAGTATCAGTTTGAGGGCGAGGCCCATATCAGTTGAAGGCGAGGCCCATATCAGTCTGGGGTCAAGGCCTACATCATATCAGTATCAGTATCAGTTTCGGGGATGAGTTCCAGGTCGAGGCCCATGTCGGTTATAGTATCAGTTTCGGGGATGAGTCCCAGGGTCGAGGCCCATGTCAATTACAGTATCAGTTTCGGGAATGAGTCCCAGGGTCGAGGCCCACATCAGCTTCAGCATTGGTTCGAAAATGGACCGTTCTCATATCAGCATTGGTTCAGAAATTGACCACTTTCACATCAGCTTCAGTATTGGTTCGGAAATGGACCGCTTTCACTTCAGCATTGGTTCAAAAATGGACCACTTTCACATCAGCATTGGTTCGGAAATAGACCGCTTTCACATCAGTTATGGTTCGGAAATGGGCCGCAATCACATCAGTTAAGGTTCAGAAATGGGCCGCAATCACATCAGTTATGGTTCGAAAATGGGCCGCAATCACATCAGTTATGGTCCAGAAATGGGCCGCAATCACATCAGTTATGGTTCGGAAATGGACCACCATCACACTCACCTTGCCGAAAATGGCGCTCCAAAATGGGGCACACTCTCACTTGCCGAAAATGGCGCTCCAAAATGGGGCACACTCTCATCACTTGCCGAAAATGGCGCTCCAAAATGGGGCACACTCTCAACACTTGCCGAAAATGGCGCTCCAAAATGGGGCACACTCTTCACTTTCCGAAAATGGCACTCCAAAGTGGGGCACACTCTCACTTGCCGAAAATGGTGCTCCAAAATGGAGTACACACAATAGATGCCGAAAATGGCACTCCGAACGACATATCATATACATGTAAATTTTGCTTTGTATTTGCAGGTTTGTGGCGGAAATGAGCCACCTCTCATCAAGTAACGGTTCAAAATGAGTCACATTCTCACACAGCACGGTTCAGAAATGGACCAGTACTACATTAGCTACCGAAAATGGCACTCCAAAATGGAGCACCCCCAAACATATGCCGAAAATGGCATTCCGAAAGTGGAGCATGGTTCGAAAATGGACAATTATCATTTGTGGCACTCTAGGTACGGAGGCGTCACTGCGACACCCTAGGTATGGGATTAGCATCCAGACATTTGTGGCTCTCTAGGTACGGAGACGTCACTGCGACACCCTAGGTACGGGGTTAGTATCCAGACATCTGTGGCTCTCTAGGTACGGAGACGTCACTGCGACACCCTAGGTACGGGGATATCATCATCACTGTGGCAATCTAGGTACAGAGACGCAACCGCGACGCCCTAGGTACGGGGCTTAGCACCATCAGTTCAGAACAGCAGGCAAACCAGGTGACAGCTGGCGAGCCAGGTAAGTAAAAATGCATTGCACGAACTTTGATAGGATTGTCACTGGCACACCCTGAACAAATCCCATCAAAGTGGGGGCGACTGTAGGCACTATATTTTTGCATGGTAAGTCCCAATGATGGTACCTTGTACGGAGACAGTCTCTTTTATGTCGCGGGAGTCGCGGGAAGCGAAAGCCGGAAGGGAAAAGTCAAGAATTGACTTTTTGATGGATTTTATTCGCTTGTTTTGCTTCGGGTTCGTCGTCGCCTTTTTCTTTTCAGAATTATCCTTCACTCGGAACCTTTTCCTCGCCCTTTCTCACACATATTCTCTCTCTCTAATTTTCCTCTCTTGTGACCCTTTAACTTCCATGCAAATTAAAATTCACCAACCAATTTAATTAATTTGAATTAAATTAAATCATTAAAAAATACCAACCAATTAAATGATAATTTTAACATAAATAACGAAGAATTAAAACACAAAATAAAACACACACCATTTCACAAATTAAATAATTAACAAACGAAACTAAATTAATTCATGCCCCACCACTACAATAATTTTCGGCCATACCTATTTGATGCCACCTTTCCCTTCTTTATATTTTATTCAACAAACACCATACCCCACATCATCTTTTCCTTCCATCATTCACATGCACACACCATCACTCCAATAAACAAACAACAAAATCCCTCCATTATCATTTCATGCCCCACGTACCTTTTACCAAATCATGCCACCTTTTCTCAATTCCATACCCATTTCCAGAAAGCCAACACATGCATCCCTCTCCTTTTCCTTTTTTTATTTATTTTTCATGTGCCCCACGCCCATAAACAATTGATCATCTCCATTTTGTCAAAGGCACCATGTGATCATCTTCCCATCACCGAAAATACTCTTGTTTTTTGCCTCCAATTCATCTCCATCATCTTCTTCAATCACGCCTGACTGGAGGGAACCTTCACTTCTTCCATACACCATCATCATCCTCATCACTCCTCATGGCATCATTACACTCCAATGAACACAGCCTCCACGCATCAACCTTTATCTTCATCAATCCCTCACCGCCACTAATCATCTTCAAGAAACCGAGCGGCAACTGACCAGCCTCCACCCCCTTCATCCAAACCCTCACAAGACTCAACCTTCACGCATACTACAGCCACGTGAGACACCCATCAACCTCACCGTAAGCCATCTGCCCTCACACCTCTTACCCTTCAATGCCAAAAACACAAGCAACATTCATCCATTAGCCCTCCAAACACCTCACACCTCACATATAACCCACTGACCTTCACCATGCATACATAGCAGCCACAAATAGATCACTCTCGGCACCCTTCATTCAATGCATAGCCCCTGCATTCTCCATTCGACTAGCAACCCTCATGCACTGCTTGAACACACGTAACAGACCAACTCGCGACTGCCCCTTCACTGTCACCGTGAACCCTAATGCCTTGACACTTCTCTCATTCACGGCCAACCACTCACTATACCCTTCACGCAGCTTCACGCCCAGCAAACCAAACCAGCCCATGCACACGTTAACTGTCACCAAACAGCCTAAATCACCAGCCCATGCAACACGTCCCACTGCCCTTCACTGAAGCCAACCTACCCATCCAAACTCTCACGTGAACAAGCCACCTAACACCCCTCTGACCAACGCACATAACACCTATAAAGCAGCCAACTCATCATATCCATATCATTTACCACACACGCCGACTTCAACAGCCCTTTAATCCGTGAAATAGGTTACCAAAAATAGTCCCGTAAATCCCAAAACAGTCCCTCAAGTTCACGCCCAAATGCCCCTTTGCATGTCACATGCACACGTGAAACGTGGCCAAATTCGTGACCAAAATCACGAAAGGATAATTCAAGAGAGAGAGCGAGAATTTAAGTTAAAAACGAAGAGAAAACAACGAGTGAAAATGGAAAGAAAATATAAAAAAATGACGAGCGGAAATAACGAGTGAAACAGTGAAAATGGTGAGTTAAAACTGTGAGAATACAGATAAAACAGTAAACTGTAACAGTGGGTGAAAATAGTGAAAACAGCAAAAACAGCAGAAACAACGGATCCGTTGAAAATGGAAAAAA
Organism: Zanthoxylum bungeanum; assembly: GCA_019454045.1. NCBI lineage: Eukaryota > Viridiplantae > Streptophyta > Magnoliopsida > Sapindales > Rutaceae > Zanthoxylum > Zanthoxylum bungeanum. The sequence continues at coordinate 12,023 of SKCR01031929.1, read as the reverse complement.
CAGTGAAAACAGTGAACCTGGATAAAACAGCAGAAAAGCGGACATTGAGAACAGTGGAATGATAACCCTTCCGGCACCGCGGAACGCACTCCCGGACAGCGACTAAAAGGTAAGACCTGAGAGCACCCTTTGTTACTTTATTTTTACAGACGCGGCGTATTCGGTTGATGTCAGATACGTCTAATCGGGTATGCGAGGTCCTACATTAACAGTGGCCAAGTTACTGGCCCACATGTTTATTTTTGTATTTGTTATGTTATGAAAACTTACTTTCGAAGCATGTGAATTTAAATGTAAGATTTATTTTTATGAATGTGAATTAGGTTGAGTTATCATTGTACATGTATGTTAAGTAGTTTTGATTAATATAGGACAAATCACAAACATTACAAGATGACATAAAGTAAGAGACCATTCCGAACCCAAAGGTTTGAGGTCTTCTCTTACGAGGGGTGAGTGCGGCCTTAAATCTCATTTTCCTGGTTCACACCGGGTGGCGACTCCATGTTATTTCATACTTCTCAACTAGGCCGAGAGCCTAGAACAGCGTCGTCAGGTCCTGTTGTCTACAGATGGAAACTCCTTAAAACCTTTTGATACTTGTGAGCTTCTTGGAGTCTAAATTTGACCATTTAGCTCCCCCTCAACATAAGCTCCCCCTCAATGTGTAATTGTCTTCAAAATAGTTCTATCAAAACTTGACAAACACATTAGTACTATTACTCCCCCTTAATCCAAGGGTGAGGGTAAAGCAAGTTTTAATTTCATTTCTAATGATTTCTCCCCTTTGACATTATCAAAAAGTGTAGAAGCAAAATTAAGTTCTAAAATGAGATACCAATAGATGTGTGCAAAAAAGATAACAAATTTAAAAAATATGCACATTTGGCATTTCCCCCTTTTTGCCATAAAAAATCAAAATTCATGCATAGAAGAGCATTTTTCAAAAGATAGATACTCATGAATACCATTTACAATCTAAGGTCATCTTAAGCATGAATTCTTCCCAAATTTGATACCAATTAAAAATATATCAATACATTGCATGATACCAATTAAATAATTATCAAAGTCCATGCATTTCATGATGCCAATATATTCTAATACATATATTTCATGATATTCATCTAAGATTATGCTAATTTACATGCATTTCATTTTCAACCAATTAGTTCATATGGCAAGGCATATTCAATCAAGTTATCACATATATTGCATTTAACTCAATAAATTTCATGTGATACCAATTGAAATAGAATAGGGGTTTAAATATATGATTAAGGCACTTAGTGATATCAAATGAAAATCGATACCAATAGAAGTTTGAATACTTGCCTAATCACTTTGTATGCTTCAAAAATATTTTTACCAATGTGAAATATGCATACATATAGAAATTGAAGGAAACGGTACCACTGTTTCCGTGAATACGGAGTTTACACATTACCGTTGCGATTCCTCATTTCTTCGAGCTTTTGGGATCAATTTTGCAATTTTCTTTAAAGATCCATTCCCAAAGCTCCCCCTACGAGTTTATCAATTACACTTCGGTACCCAAACTTTCTTGGGTCCATTGGGGTTAGTTTTGATTCCTTGTGGAATCCATGTATTTTTAATCACAGTCTTGTTCATGCATTCAAAGATTTTATGTCCTTTTTCATTGAAAGCATGACATGTGACTTTTTCATTTACAGCATTCTTAGCATGAGAATTGGATGCTTTAACAAAATAGTTCTTTAAAAATTTTCAGTGACTCTAACCAAGAAAGAGTTGCTACTACCACCGAAAAAACCTCCAAAGACTTCTGCATAATATATGAAGAAGATGTTGTGAATCTTGCCAGCCACGAGACTAGTTGGGTGATAGATAGTGGTGCATCCATACACGCCACATCTCGCAGAGACTTTTTTTCATCTTACACACCAGGGGACTACGGTGCTGTAAGGATGGGGAATGACGGACAGTCCAAAGTCGTCAGTATTGGAGACATCTGCCTTGAAACAGAGAACGGGACAAGGCTAGTGTTGAAGGGAGTCAAGCACATCCCAGACATCCGGTTAAACCTAATCTCAACAGGAAAGCTGGATGATGAAGGTTTCTGCAGCACCTTTAGTGACAGATGCTGGAAGCTCACTAAAGGATCGATGGTGGTGGCACGAGGTAAGAAAGACTCAACCCTGTATTTGATGCATGCTAGGCTTTTCAATAGTAGCATAAATACAGTCAACAGTAATGAGGCAGCCGAGCTATGGCACAAAACGCTCGGTCACATGAGCCAAACAGGGATGGAGATACTACGCATGTGGAATGTGAACACTGCATAGCTGGAAAGCCGAACAGAGTATCCTTCCAGAGCTCCCCGCCTCAACGGAAATAGGAGGTACTAGATCTCATACATTCAGATGTATGTGGTCCGATGCAGACACGAACACTCGGAGGGTCACTGTATTTTATGACATTTATTGATGATCATTCAAGGAAGACCTAGGCATATACCTTCAAGAGAAAAGATCAAGTGATGGGAGTGTTCAATGAGTTTCATGCTTTGGTGGAGAGAGAAACCAACAAGAAACTGAAGTGCATCAGAACAGACAACAGTGGAGAATACAGAGGTCCATTTGATCAGTACTGTAAGACGCAAGGAATCCGATATCAAATGACACCTCCGAAGACACCTCAGCTGAATGGCCTAGCTGAGAGGATGAACAGAACCTTGTGCGAGAGGATCAGAAGCTTGCTGTCACAAGCCAAGCTGCCGAAGACATTTTGGGGGGAGGCACTCAACACAGCAGTTCATGTTCCTAACCAAGCTTGGACATGTAAAGAAGTATCTTATGAACACTTGCATGTCTTTGGGTGCAAAGCCTTTGTACACATCCCAAAGGACGAGAGATCCAAGCTTGATGCAAAGACGCGATAGTGTCTCTTTATTGGCTATGGTCAGGATGATTTCGGCTACAAACTCTATGATCCTGTGGAGAAGAATATTGTCAGAAGCCGAGATGTTGTCTTTGTTGAAGACCAGATCATAGAAGATATCAGAAAGGAGATAAAGACAATGCCCTAGAATTACATAGATGTGAATCCAGAACCTCACACACCGGTGCCAGTTCGAGTTGAAGATGAGGTTCCCAGACATGAGGATACATGTGATGAAGCTCCCAGAAATGATGATCATGATCAACCACCAGTACTAGAAGCTGCACCAACAGTTCTACAGAGAAGGTCTGACAAAGAGAGGCGACCTTCAACCAGATACTCTGCATATGAGTATGTGCTGCTTACTGACGGGGGAGAACCCGAGAGCTACAAGGAGCCTGTGGAAATAGAGGACAGAGAAAAGTGGGAAGAAGTTATGCAAGATGAGATGATATCACTGTATGAAAATCACACTTTTGAGTTGGTGAACTTGCCAAGAGGCAAACGGGCTTTGAAGAACAAATGGGTGAATAGGGTGAAGCAACAGGAGCATACCTCACAACCCCGGTACAAAGCCAGACTAGTCGTCAAGGGATTCAATCAGAGGAAAGGCATTGACTTCGATGAAATCTTCTCTCCAGTTGTGAAGATGTCATCCATCAGAGTGGTACTCAGCTTAGCAGCAAGCCTCGACCTGAAAGTTGAGCAGATGGATGTCAAGACCGCATTTCTTCATGGGGATCTGGAAGAAGAAATTTATATGGAGCAACCAGAAGGCTTTAGAGTCAGCGAGAAAGATGACTATGTGTGCAGACTCAAGAAAAGCCTCTACGGTTTGAAACAGGCACCAAGACAGTGGTACGTGAAGTTTGAGTCAGTTATGGGGGAGCAGGGATGCAAGAAGACTACTTCAGACCATTGTGTTTTCGTTCAGAAGTTTTCTGACGAGGAATTTATCATCTTATTGTTATATGTAGATGATATGTTGATAGTTGGCAGGAATCAATCGAGGATTGATAATTTGAAGCAGCAACTGAGTAAGTCTTTTGAGATGAAAGACTTGGGGCCAGCTAAGAAGATTCTTGGCATCAGGATCGGTCGTGATCGGAAAGCCACAAAGTTATACTTGTCACATGAGGAGTACATCGAGAAGGTACTTCAGCGATTCCTGATGGACAAGGCTAAAACGGTTAGCACTCCTATCGATACCCACTTTAGATTGAGTACACAACAGAGTCCCTCTACTGAGACAGGGAAGGAGGAAATGAAACAGGTTCCATACACCTCAGCAGTGGGAAGTCTTATGTATGCCATGGTGTGCACGAGGCCAGACTTGGCACACACAATTGGATTGGTCAGTCGGTTTATGTCAAACCCAGGAAAAGAACACTGGAATGCTGTCAAATGGATAATGCGATATCTACGAGGCACATCCAAGATGAGATTATGTTTTGGAAGCAGCGACAAGCCAGTGTTGATGGGCTACACCGATTCATATATGGCAGGAGATGTGGATACCCGAAAGTCTACTTAAGGATATTTGATTACTCTCTCAGGAGGAGCTGTGGCATGGCAGTCTAGGTTGCAGAGATGTGTTGCATTTTCTACAATAGAGGCAGAATTCATTGCAATGACAGAAGCTTGCAAGGAATTGCTGTGGATGAAGACATTCGTCCAGGAGTTAGGTTTCAAGCAGGAGAAGTACACTTTGTACTGCGATAACCAGAGTGCTATCTACCTTGGTAAAAATTCGACATTTCACTCGAGGTCAAAACATATCGATGTGAGGTATCACTGGATACGGGACGTCCGGAGCTCAAAGCTGATGCAACTCAGGAAAATTCACACCGACGAAAACGGTGCCGATATGTTCACGAAGGTCTTACCGAAAGAGAAGATTGAAATCTGTCGTGCCATAGCTGGGATGACAAAACTCTCTACATAGTCAGAGTGGGGAGATTTAGAGAACTACGATTAGCTTTATCCTAATTCAGGGTACGTAGGCAGTCATACAGATGCAGCCAGGGGAGGATCCTTTGGAGGATGCGGATTTGGGTGATTGATGGTCGACTCAAATTTTGGAGCAAGTCTTCACCGAGAGGGAGATTTATTGAAGACAGAGGAGGCACCGAAAGCGCCGAAAGCATGCCAAAGCATGCATGACAGCAGGCAAAACGTGTTTACACGTTTTGCCAACCACCAAGGCGTGTGCATTGTAGCACACGCCTTTGAACACTATAAAAGAGCCCCTCACCCATTGTTAATGTATCCCAAAACGTGAGTGAGAGAGTTGAGTGAAGTTTGAGAGTTTTTTGTAAAGCTTGTATTGGAAGCTTTGTAATTCTTTTGTTCGTATATAAAAGAAGAGTTTTCTCTCATTTTCTCCTCTCGTGTGTGAGTTTAAACACAACATAAGATTAGAAAATCTGCTACTATTATACTTGGAAACTATTTTGTATCAACAAAATTAAAAAAAAAAAACTTACCTTTTCATTGAAAAGTGACATAGGAGTATCAGTTTCATCCTCCGAAATGATTTCATTACACGACGTTTTGGTTGTCTGCGATGTGGAAGGTGTCTTTTTCACTTTGGAGTAGAAGCTTCTGAGCTGTGGAAGCCATGCCAGAGATAGGAAGCGTAATTGACTAAACTCAACGTCATCCATAACTTCAATGCTAGCAAAAATTTCTTCCATATCCTTGCAGAGAGTCACTTCAATTTTTTGAATAGTGATGTCCCCCAATGTGCAATAATCCAGACACAATGTTTGAAGGTTTACGAGGAGATAAATTGACGACAACGACAATTCTGATAACTGCATTCTAGTAAAATCTAAGACTCTTAGCTTTCCCATTCCCGCGAAAAAGTTCTCGGGGATGTTGAAGAAGGAAGCCTTGGTTTCCATAAAAAGAAATTCAAGCTGTGGACATTCCAACATTGCATGAAGTTCACTGATATTACTATCACGTATCGATATTGCAGTACATTGTTTTAGTGTATTCTTATCTAGCCATTCACACAGAACCTCATTTCTCACGGTAAATACATGCTGGTCTCTAGATGCAATTGATATGGTAACATCACGAACAACATCATGCATGGCAAACCATTCATTGGTATCACCATCAAGCAACAAACCAAGAGTCTTTGAGTTCGCCGACCAATGTATAGACTTTATGACATGCTGTTGAAGCCAGTAAGCAAGTGATGAAGCCAGCACATACATACTTGCATGCAGAAGGAGCCAAATGAGCTGAAAGCAGAAAGCAACGTGAATGTTTCCAGCTTGCACCCTGCTTGAAGCTTGTTGGAAGTTGACAGCCTCTAAAACCGCGTGTTACTGTAGCACGCGGTTTGGGCAGTATAAAAAAAGCCTTAGAGCTCAGTTATTTGTATCCCAAATGTGTGAGAGTAAGGAGAGTAAGGTTTTGAGAGTTTTTTGTAAAGTTTGGAGTGCAAGCTTTGTAATTCTTTGTCTTGAGAAATAAAGAAAAGTTTTCTCTCAATTCACCCCTAGTGTGTGTGTGTTTAAACACAACAAGTAGTATCAGGAGCTACGGTTCCATGGAGGGATCCCGAAATTCAGAAACGAAGTTTCGGTTCGGAAGGTTGAAGACGACGCCACGTCAGCACCACATGTCGCCCAGTCAGCGCCCAGTCAGAGCCACATCAGCACCCAGTCAGCAGCCCAGTTAGCTGCCACGTCATCCGCCACGTCAGCGCCACATCATCTGCCACGTCAGCAAGTGCCACGTCAGTGGTGTCTGGTAAATTTCAGATAGGTCCCTAAACTTTCTGGAAAATACAGTTTAGTCCCTAAACTTTCAAAAATTTACAGTTTAGTCTCTGAACTTTTTATAAATTGTAATTTAATCCCTGAAATTTTCTATAATTGCACTTTGGCCCCTGTACTTTCGGAAATTACACTTTGACCCCTGTAATTTTTAAAATTTAAAAATTGATCCCTGTGTCGGATTTTGACAAACGAAGTGTCATTTTCCCCCATTTTCGACCATTTCGGACTCAACGGTGAGGTCCGTTTTTTTGAAATTCTGCTTAGAATTTTTATGATGGAAGGGGGCAACAGAAAAATGGTTCTGTTAACCAGTACCAACTATTTCACATGGAGATGAAGGATGAAAGACCTTCTGTATGTGAAGGACTATGATGGATCGGTATTTTTGGAGGAGAAACCAGAAGGAATGACCGATGAGAAGTGGGCTAATCTTCACCAGAAAACATGCAGTATTATTCGTTAGTGGATCGACGATAGTATCGTCAACCATGTCAGTGAAGATGCAAATGCACGTGTTTTATGGAGAAAGCTGTAGGAGCTTTTCCGAGCAAAGACTGGCAACAACAAGCTGTGCTACATCAAGAAGATGATGGGTTTGAAATACCAGGAAGGTACAGCTGTGGCGGACCATATCAACGATTTCCTCGGAACCATGAAAGAACTGTCTAGATTGGGCATAGACTTCGGTGATGAGGTGAATGGCTTAATACTCCTTAATACGTTACCAGAATCTTGGGAAACATTCAGATTTACGATGATCAATTCCGCCACAGATGGGAAAGTCAATATGAAGATGGCAAAAATCAGGATCTTCGAGGAAGAAAAGAGGACGAGAATGCAGGAGTCAGCATCAACCTCAACCTCAGAAGCTCTAATGACGGAGAAGAACACCAGAAGGGGGAGGAGTAAAAGTCGAGGCCCAGGGAAATCAGACAAGTACCGGGGGAAATCAAGAACGAGGGATATTGAGTGCTATCACTGCAAGAAGAGATGCCAAATGTGTGAGAGTAAGGAAAGTGAAGTTTTGAGAGTTTTTTTGTAAAGTTTGGAGTGCAAGCTTTGTAATTCTTTGTTTTGAGAAATAAAGAAGAGTTTTCTCTCAATTCACCTCTAGTGTGTGTGTTTAAACACAACAAATGGTATCAGGAGCTACGGTTCCACGGAGGGATCCCGAAATTTGGAAACAGAGTTTCGGTATGGAACGTTGAAGACGACGCCACGTCAACACCAAGTGTCGCCCAGTCAGCGCCACGTCATCACCTAGTTAGCAGCCCAGTCAGCTTCCACATCATCCGCCACGTCAGCGCCACATCATCGCCACATCATCTGCCATGTCAGCAAGTGCCACATCAGCATGCCACGTCAGCGGTGCCTGGTAAATTTCAGATAGGTCCCTGAACTTTTTGGAAATTACAGTTTAGCTCGTAAACTTTCGAAAATTAATAGTTTAGTCCCTGAACTTTTTGTAAATTATAATTCAGTCCCTGAACTTTTTCATAATTGTACTATGGCCCCTGTACTTTCGGAAATTGCACTTGGACCCTTGTAATTTTTGAAATTTGTAAATTGGTCCCTGTGTCGGATTTTGACAAACGAACTGTCATTTCCACCATTTTCGACCATTCCGGACGCAACCGTGAGGTCCTTTTTTTGAAATTCTGCTTAGAATTTTTATGGTGGAAGGGGGCAACGAAAAAATGGTTTTGTTAACCAGTACCAACTATTTCACATGGAGATAAAGGATGAAAGACCTTCTGTATGTGAAGGACTATGATGGATCGGTATTTCTGAAGGAGAAACCAGAAGGAATGACCAATGTGAAGTGGGCTAATCTTCACCAGAAAACATGCGATACTATTCGTCAATGGATCGATGATAATATCGTCAACCATGTCAGTGAAGATGCAAATGCATGTGTTTTATGGAGAAAGCTGGAGGAGCTTTTTCGAGCAAAGACTGGAAACAACAAGATGTACTACATCAAGAAGATGATGGGTTTGAAATACCAGGAAGGTACAGCTGTGGCGGACCATATCAACGATTTCCTCGGAACCATGAAAGAACTGTCTGGATTGGGCATAGACTTCGGTGATGAGGTAAATGGCTTAATACTCCTTAATATGTTACCAGAATCTTTGGAAATGTTCAGATCTACGGTGATCAATTCAGCCACAGATGGGAAAGTCACTATGGAGATGGCAAAAATCAGGATCTTCGAGGAAGAAAAGAGGATGAGAATGCATGAGTCAGCATCAACCTCAACCTCAGAAGCTATAATGACGGAGAAGAACACCAGAAGGGGGAGGAGTAAAAGCCGAGGCCCAGGGAAATCAGACAAGAACCGGGGGAAATCAAGAACGAGTGATATTGAGTGCTATCACTGCAAGAAGAAATTCCATATGAAGCGGGATTGCTACAAACTGAAGAACGAGCAGTCCATGAGAGATGGTGACTCTAACCAAGAAAGAGTTGCTACTACCACCGAGAAAACCTCCAAAGACTTCTGCATAATATATGAAGAAGATGTTGTGAATCTTGCCAGCCATGAGACTAGTCGGTTGATTGATAGTGGCGCCTCCATACACGCCACATCTCGCATAGACTTCTTTTCATCTTACACATTAGGGGACTATGGTGCTGTAAGGATGGGGAATGACAGACAGTCCAAAGCCGTCGGTATTGGAGACATCTGCCTTGAAACAGAGAACAAGACAAGGCTAGTGTTGAAGGGAGTCAAGCACATCCCAAATATCCGGTTAAATCTGATCTCAATAGGCAACCTGGATGATGAAGGTTTCTGCAGCACCTTTAGTGACGGATGCTGGAAGCTCCCTAAAGGATCAATGGTGGTGGCACGAGGTAAGAAAGACTCAACCCTGTATTTGATGCATGCTAAGCTTTCAAATAGTAGCATAAATACAGTCAACAGTAATGAGGCAGCCGAGCTATGACAAAAAAAGCTCGGTCACATGAGCCAAACAGGGATGGAGATACTACGCAGGCGGAATGTTCTTCCGGAACTGAAGAACTCACACTTACGGAAGTGTGAACACTGCATGGCTGGAAAGCAGAACAGAGTATCCTTCCAGAGCTCCCCGCCTCAACAAAAATCGGAGGTACTAGATCTCATACATTCAGATGTATGCGGTCTGATGCAAACACTAACACTCGGAGGGTCACTGTATTATTCATTGATGATCATTCAAGGAAGACCTGGGCATACACCTTGATGAGAAAAGATCAAGTGCTGGGAGTGTTCAAGGAGTTTCATGCTTTGGTGGATAGAGAAATCGGCAAGAAACTGAAGTGCATCAGAACAGATAACGGTGGAGAATACAGAGGTCCATTTGATCAGTACTACAAGACGCAAGGAATCTGACATCAAACGACACCTCCGAAGACACCTCAGCTGAATGGCCTAGCTGAGAAGATGAACAGAACCTTGTGCGAGAGGATCAGAAGTTTGCTATCACAAGCCAAGCTGCCGAAGACATTTTGGGGGAGGCACTCAACACAGCAGTACATGTTTTGAACATGTCCCCAGCGGTCGCACTGAAAGGTAATGTTCCTAACCAAGCTTGGACATGTAAAGAAGTATATTATTAACACTTGCATGTCTTTGGGTGCAAAGCCTTTGTACACATCCCAAAGGACGAGAGATCCAAGCTTGATGCAAAGACGCGATAGTGTCTCTTTATTGGCTATGGTCAGGAAGATTTCGGCTACAAACTCTATGATCCTGTGGAGAAGAATATTGTCAGAAGCCGAGATGTTGTCTTTGTTGAAGACCAGATCATAGAAGATATCAGAAAGGAGATAAAGACAATGCCCCAGAATTACATAGATGTGAATCCAGAACCTCACACACCGGTGCCAGTTCGAGTTGAAGATGAGGTTCCCAGACATGAGGATACATGTGATGAAGCTCCCAGAAATGATGATCATGATCAACCACCAGTACTAGAAGCTGCACCAACAGTTCTACAGAGAAGGTCTGACAAAGAGAGGCGACCTTCAACCAGATACTCTGCATATGAGTATGTGCTGCTTACTGACGGGGGAGAACCCGAGAGCTACAAGGAGCCTGTGGAAACAGAGGACAGAGAAAAGTGGGAGGAAGCTATGCAGGATGAGATGAAATCGCTGCATGAAAATCACACTTTTGAGTTGGTGAAATTGCCAAGAGGCAAACGGGATTTGAAGAACAAATGGGTGAACATGGTGAAGCAATAGGAGCATACCTCACAACCCCGGTACAAAGCCAGACTAGTCGTCAAGGGATTCAATCAGAGGAAAGGCATTGACTTCGATGAAATCTTCTCTCCAGTTGTGAAGATGTCATCCATCAGAGTGGTACTCAGCTTAGCAGCAAGCCTCGACCAGGAAGTTGAGCAGATGGATGTCAAGACCGCATTTCTTCACGGGGATCTGGAAGAAGAAATTTATATGGAGCATCCAGAAGGCTTCAGAGTCAGCGAGAAAGATGACTATGTGTGCAGACTCAAGAAAAGCCTCTACGGTTTGAAACAGGCACCGAGACAGTGGTACGTGAAGTTTGAGTCAGTTATGGGGGAGCAGGAATACAAGAAGATGACTTCAGACCATTGTGTTTTCATTCAAAAGTTTTCTGACGATGACTTTATCATCTTACTGTTATATGTAGATGATATGTTGATAGTTGGCAGGAATCAATCGAGGATTGATAATTTGAAGCAGCAATTGAGTAAGTCTTTTGAGATGAAAGACTTGGGGCCAGCTAAGCAGATTCTTGGCATCAGGATTGGCCGTGATCGGAAATCCAGGAGATTATACTTGTCACAGGAGGAGTACATCGAGAAGGTACTTCAGAGATTCCAAATGGACAAGGCTAATAGCACTCCTCTTGCTACCCACTTTAGATTGAGTACGCAGCAGAGTCCCTCTACTGAGACAGGGAAGGAGGAAATGAAACAGGTTCCATACACCTCAGCAGTTGTAACATCCTGCCTAGGCCAGGATGCTACCGGTAGGAGACAGGCTAAACCCGTCTCCATAAGCCTCTGAATCTAACAAAATTTCGGCATGATGTATTCGTAACATCATGCAACCTGGCCTGTGGCCAGCATCCAGATACAACAAGAACATAATTACCTCACCCTCAGGCTGGAAACATAACATCAAGGCCTCAGGCCTGAACTCAAAGAACAAAAAACAAACACTTAGCCTCCGGCCAGAACTCAAAACAACAACTACACTATTACATAATTCTTACTTAAATGATACAAATGTAGAATACAATACAAAGGGCCGTGAGGATCCACAACTTAA